>JANDJZ010000053.1:0-46423 GCA_027943245.1 Acanthamoeba sp. SK_2022b | reverse complement strand
GGGCGCCAAGACCGTCATGGTCTCGCTGTTCCCGAAGCTCGAGCTCGCCGACGACGAAGACATCTACACCGAGATGATCTTCATCGTCGACCGATCGGGCAGCATGTCGGGCAGTCGCATGAACCAGGTCAAGGACACGCTGCAGATCTTCTTGCGCAGTCTGGGCGAGGGCACCATGTTCAACATCATCGGCTTCGGGTCGAGCACGCAGCACCTGTTCCGCGAGGGCAGCGTCGAGTACAACGACAAGTACACACATACTCCCATCCCACACCCTCCATCCACCTGCCACTGCGTGCTGACGTGGCTCCTGATGTGGTGCGTGTGCGACAGGAATCTGGAGCTGGCGACGAAGCACGTGAAGGAGATGAGCGCCAACCTGGGCGGGACCAACATCCTGCGGCCGCTGGAGGAGGTGTTGCGGGCCAAGACGAAGGAGGGCTACCCGCGGCAGGTGTTCATCCTGACCGACGGCGAGGTGGGCAACACGGAGGAGTGCGTGGCGTTTGTGCGCAAGCACGCCGACACGACGCGCGTGTTCACGTTCGGCGTGGGCAACGACGCCTCGCAGGAGCTCGTGCGCGGTCTCGCCAAGGCCGGCGTACGTCTCCCTCTCCCCCCCCCCATCAAGTCTGTCTTTCTTGCCATCCACGAATGCCTGGCCTGACTCACTCTCGGACCTGCTGGCCAACAGGAGGGGTTCTTCGAGTTCGTGAGGCCGGGCGAGGCCATGGAGGAGAAGGTGATGCGACAGCTGCGGCGCGCCATGCAGCCGGCCCTCACCGACATCACGGTGAAGTGGACGGGCGAGGGGGCCGAGCACGTCAAGCCGGCGCCCTTCCGGCTGCCGCCTCTGTTCTGCGGCGGGCGGCTCGTGGTGTACGGTCTCGTGGAGGACAAGGCCAAGGCGAGCGCGGTGGGCGAGGTGGAGGTGGTGGTGTCGGCCAAGACGGCGGTGAAGCCGTTCGAGGTGACGGTGAAGGTGGACACTCGGAAGGCTGACATCACGGCCAAAGCGGGCACCGGTGGTGGAATGCTCAACAAGCTGGCCGCGAGGACCCTTCTCAAGTGCGCATCATCATCACCATCACCACACACTCACATACTCACACACATCACACATCACACACACACACACACACACACACACACACACACACACACACACACACACACACACATCAAGCAAGCAAGCAAGCAAGCAAGCAACTCACTGAAGGGGGGTGGGGGACATTCGACAATGTCGTGTGGAATGACAGGGACCTGGAGGAGGGGCGGAGCTACTTGCACGAGAGCTCGGGAGCGGTGAAGGCGGGCAAGGACGTGGTGGGCGAGATGGTGCGGGTGTCGCTGGCGAGCGGTGTGCTGTCGAAGCACACGGCGTTCGTGGCGGTGGAGGAGAGGGACGAGGCCACGGAGGGCACGATGAAGGTGCGCAAGATGCCCATCACCTTCGAGAAGCCCGCCCTCCAGCCAACCCGTCCGTCAGTTCGTACGAACCTCACCCCCTCCCCACAAACACCCATTTCTTCCCACTCATGTCTCTCTGTTCCTCTCTCTGTGCGTGCGTGCGTGCGATGCCGGGGCCATCCGTTCGTGCAGAGTTTTGTGGTGCAATGCCCCCTGCTCCGATCACCAGCAGCGCTCCCATGAAGAGGGGCGTTTTCTCCTTCGCGCGCTCCTCCTCGGTGGCGTCCGACGGAGCCGTATTGCGATCTAGGAAGATGGCGGCTTCCCCCGTGAGCGTCAACAGCCCGTGCCCCCCGCCTCCAGCTTCCCTGGCCTACGCCCCACCTCCCCCGCCCGGCGGATGCGCCCCGCGCCCGTTGCCTGGCGGCTGCCTCCCGCCTCCGTCGCCCAGCGCCTACTCTGCGCTGCCCTGCGCTCCCTCCAGCTCGTCCAGCTCCTTCAGCGGTCCCGTGCTGTCGAGGCAGTCGCAGTCCGCGTCGCCCGATTTCCTGGCCGCCCCGTCGTGTAAGCTGCTGAGCGTGAGCAAAGACAAGACGGAGAAGAAGAAGAAGATGAAGAAGAAGGAAGAGAGGGTGGAGATGAAGCAGGAGAAGGAGGAAGCCCGGCCGGTGCAACAACTGCAGCAACAGGAAACGAAGAAGTCGGCGCCCACGCCGGCGCAGATGCGCGAGATCATCATGAAGCAGAAGGCCAGCGGCAGCTGGGAGTGGACCGACGCCGTGGCCATCGTCGGCCTGTCGGGCGACAAGCTGCGCAGCGGCATCCCCTCGGCCAAGCTCCGCACCGGTATTCGCTCCTCTCCCCCCCCCCCATTCCACCAAATCCCGTAGTGGTGGTGGATGATGACGCCAACTAACACGATGTGAAACAGTGGACAAGGAGGTGGAGTCGTTGTGGGCGACGGCAGTGGTGGCGGCCTACCTGGCCAAGCACTTTGCCGATCAGAAGGTCAACTGGGAGCTGGTGGTGAAGAAGGCGGCCAAGTTCATCGCGAGGCAGAAGAAGAGCGTCAAGCTGGCGTCCGAAGAACAGGAGGAGATCGAGTGGATGCAGCTCGCCACCGCCTTCCTCGCTTAATTGCAACCGTACTAACGGGCCTCCTTGCTTGTCCAGCCACCCATTAGGTCTTTAAGCCAAAGCCATACATTAAAGATCGTTTAACGAATGTGCGCCACACAACCAAACCAAAACAGCCAAACAAATGTGGTGGCAACTACCGGTATCCGCATACCAGTCCGCCCTTGGGGGCGATCTTTCTTCGATGGCGGCCACACCAGCTGGGCCATGTAGCGGCCACCAACGGCTGAATTCTCACAGATCGTGCTTCCTGCGCACGAGTTTTACAGTTTCCACCGCGCGGTTCTGTCAGACCCTTTTCGCGGACTCCTCAACAAGACCAGGATAGCGTTCTTCACATCCCTCGGCACGCCTGCATTGGCGTAATGTGGGCAAGTTGCACTTGATGAGGATTACGCGCTGGCTGAATCGCAGAGCGAACTTGTTCGACAAGGACTGTCGATCGTAGTTATCCGGCTAGCTCTACGATTAGGTGCCTCACTTGGACCACAAAGGTTTTTTGCGATCCAGTTTTTGGGAATGTTGCAAGGTAGCAGATGTACATCCAAAAGATGTGGTGAGCCAAAAGATAGCCGCTTGACCATATGAGATGTACTACTTTGTGGGTACCAGGACTGGAGAAGAGCTTTGTAGTTCAATAACTCAGCTTTCTCTGAGCATCTCTGGCTAGGTGTAATGAAAGTCCAGAAAAGGGCGTGAAGGTACCATTCAGACCAACCTTCAATGCCAGCCAACTACACATGCAACAATATGGAAGGCTTAGGGATTTACGGCCTCCCTCAGAACAAAAGAGACGGGCTGTGTTTATGGGGCAGTCACACATACCGCCTAGCCTGCACAAGGTATACACTCCGGTGGAAGGAACACTCCCTCCCCTCCCGATGCACACTTCCTTTACGATACGATTGAAGCATTTTATATGGACATAGCGGTGGTTGTTCGCCAGCGATTATGGGTTGTAACGCGTTCAGTGAAAACGTTGCAATGGCAAAAAAACAAACAAAACAACAAGCAAAAAAGAAACAAAAACGTAACGACACTGAGTGACTCGTTACTGGTGCTTGGGGAGGCTAGAGGTTCGTGCTCTAGTAATAAGTATAATAACAATAATGATACAACTAATGCCGGGGCAGAAACTCTCCTTCTTCTTCAACATCACGATTCACTTTGTAATGCGGTGAACCCGCAAGTTCGCGTGACTCGTGAAGAAAGAGGAAAGGATCAAGATAAGGGCGACAGGAAAGGAGAGAATCAGTCACGTCTCGTGTGACAAGTTCGGGTGTATTCGCAGCTAATAGACAACGTTCCCAACAGGCAGCCGAGGCCTCAAAGGGGTGCCCTCGGCTGCGGACCAATCACGATATCCTGTAAATAATAATAGAAATGATAAAATATATATATAGGTGGCACCGCGTCAGCATGACGTGGCGGTTCCGCATCTCAACTTGCTCAAATCGGCAACTGGCCAGCAGGTCATAGCGTCATCAGCTGTAGAAGGCTTGTGTCTTTGCGAACGCCATAGGTCTGGAATTCCTGGATGAAGTGTTCTGATTATGTGTGGGTAGCTTCAGTGTGGGTCTCGTCCTCACATGGCCACGAGACGAGTAAGTTTATTGCTGATGGCTTGCCCTTTCACCACTTATAGACAATATCCGTGGCGATGGCGATGTAGTCCTTGCCGTACGCGATGTGCGGCTCAACAAAATGCACGCCCTTGATGGTGGGGATGTTGATGCCGTGCGAGAGGTAGTAGTTGAAGAACGGCACGATGGCGTCCGTGCACAGAGTTTTGATGATGTGGTCGATCTCCTTCACAGTAATCGTGCCCACGTGCGAGTACTGCATGCCACACATATGTCCTATGAGCGCATATTCTGCCATTAGTGAGCTGTAATCGGTGAGGGTACCGCAACAGTGACGGGCGACTCGAGGTAGCTCAGCTCAGTGTAGATACGCCCATCTCTCACGGTCACCTTGGCGCTGGTGGTAAGGTCGATGTTGAGGGCGAAGACGGGCACTGGGGCGCCACCGTGCGGCAGCACGGAGACGACGACTTGGCCAGGACCCGACGCGCGAATGCCTTCGTGCGAGAAGATGGCTTTGGGCGGCGATGTCGTGTGGAGCTCCGCTTGCATCTCCAGGTTCGGATACTTCTTGGTCAGTTCGGGCAGCAGGTCTTTGAAAGCCGTGGTCAAGGAATCGCCTCACCGCACATCACCACGCAAGACACCACCTACGACATGACACAACACGAAACATCAAAAGGATACGGGACCAGCTGTTGGTGTTGAGGCGGATGGGTGCCCACTTGGGCAGCTCCTAATGAGAGGCGTGGATTGGATGAGACTGCGGCCGAGTGTTCATGCCATTGGTTCGGGGATGGGCGAAGGCGAATGGTTGGGATGGAACGAACCTTGTCGGTGAGGATGTGGGTCATCTTGCCGGACTCCCTGAACACGAACGAGGCCGAGTCGGGCACGAAGTCACTCAGCATGATCTGCATCATCTCGCCGTTGACCTCATCCGGCATCGGCTGCGCGGCAAACGGCGAGGACTTGGGGGGATCACGAGCGTCAGAGTCGGAGGCTACCCACGAAAGAAGAGAGCATGGGGCAGCGCAACGTACGGTTTTGTGGGGCAGGTAGAAGAACTCGCCCAAGGCGTTGATGGTCAGGTAGTTGTGGCCGAACGTGGGCGCGGACACGAGCGAGTAGTCGACCTCGGCAAAGTTGCTGAAGCGCTCGGACAGGGGAACCGTGCTCAGAGCTTCGTTGCCTCCCTATCGCCGTCCGTATCACTCATCGCTTTAAATATGCAGTGACACTGGGTAGGCATAGAGGTAACGCGCACGTGGTTGAGCAGTGTCTCGATGGAGGACGCCACAGCCTTCTCGGCAGCCTTCTTGATCATCTTGTGCAACACCTTGAGGAAGAAGTTGTACAGCCAACTGCTCATGTGATGTGAAATATAAGAGTTGTGTGTAGAAGAGGCCAACACAAAAGAGTTGCTTTGTTTGATCAATACGAGTGGAGAAGAGAGAGGCGAACCTGGGACCGCCGTGCTCCTTTATGCTGAGATCGCCGATGCTGCAGTGCGACGAGATGACCGCCAGGGTTGGTCTGGAGTCCTTCTCGGCCACGTGAATGTCAACCGCAATCTGAAGTCCACACCACATATCGATTTATGAACACCATCTCAAGTAGCACGTATCTAGTGGAGGGGCCGCACGTTGATGCCGCTGCCGCGGATCACGAGGTGGCCGTGTCCCTTGATGTGCGGCCTGTGACGACAATTGGGTATAGGGTAGTTAGACTTGAGTGTTGCGTGGTGAACCACCGGCAGAAGCCGCTTACCAATGGTGCTCCCTGTAGTGAAAGTTCATCTTGATCTCGAGCGCGGCTTGATCGCTGTTGCCAACATTCATGAGTGAGGTGTAGCCACAACGAGTGTTAAGCCATAATGCTAACGGGAAGACGATTGGTTCGAGCTTGGCTTACATGGACACGGAGACGCCGCGGCCGGGCAAGATGCTAATCGCCGAGCGAGGCAGACGGAGGCCCGACATTACAATGTCCTTAAGCTCCCATTTGATCTTGCCCACCACGGGCGCATGCGCGCTGCCGCTTTCGTCGGGCACATGCACCGTGGCGAACCTCTTCTCGAGGTACTCCACCGCCACTTCACGTGCGTAGTTCAAGCCTGTTTTGGGCGTGACCGCCAATGGCGGAGGTTAGACTAACTTATTCGGAGAATTGTGGTTGGGCCGTATCATCGTCTGTTGCGGCAAAGAAGCTGGAAGGACTGCAAGAGGGGAAGGCTGGGGAGGGGAGTGGGGCGACGCACCCCTCTCCGTGAGGGTAACCTTGAAGCCCGGTTGAGCGGCCGACGCCACCGACAAGAGTGCGAACAGACCTAACGCCAACAACAGGATTGACCTCATCCTCCGACAGGCTATGTGTTGTGGGTTGCCTTTCGTACTTGCAGAGATAACAAACGCGGCTGTGCAACTCCGTCTTGTCGACGAGAAAATGAGCCAATGAACACTCCGACAGCACTGTGGAGACCTCCGCCACGGTTTCGACAACATTGTACTCGTGCCTTGGTGGTCCCTCACTCCTTTCTCCCTCACTCCCTAGTGGCTGGCGAGTTCGTCTTCGCGGTCCTGCTCTGCCTCCATGATCTGCTTGAGTATGCGCACGAGCGCCTGGTGGGCGTCGCGCGCGGTGGGGCCTACGTAGTACTCGACCAACACGTAAGGGGCCGTCACCCACATCCTGTCGGAGAAGTGCACTGCCGCTTCGTTCGGGTCGTCGCTCTGACGTCAAAGAAGAGAGATGAAGTGAGGACAGAATGCGTTGTGATGCGAGCGCCTAACGCGCAGAGCCGAGTGTGCAGGCGCTTGCTTGGCCACCGACCTGGAGAGTGAATCTGTGCCTGGCCGAGAAGAGGTACTGCGCTAGTCCGTAGGCCCTCACCTCCGAGTCGATGTGATGATAGCCCTTGCCCACCTTGAACGTACGGGTCACCTGCACCGTGTTCTGTGATCGCGCCAGCAGGTGCGAGTTCGTCAGTATGCATCTCTGGTTATCGAGAAAGGCGAGCCGCGTACGTTGACGACGTGGCCAAGCACGGGGAGAGCCTCGGTGACGTCATAGACCACCGTGTCCCCCTCCTCCCGCAGCACCTTCGTCTCAACCCTTCGTGTGAACAGTTCATTTGTTGAGATTACTGATCATATATTTGATTTACACGTTCCTTCAACAAATGAGCGCACAAAAGGGGGAGGGTACACAAGGGGCTGTAGGCGAGACGATTGGGTGTGGTCTAGGAGGAAGGCGGCGACTTTGGCTCTTGGCGCCTTAATCAGTGCTGTAGCTTCATAAGACACTGTTGTAAATCGGAGCAACGGGTATAGGGCCAGCCCCAGCACTAACACCCCCACCACAACCCATCTCGACATTGCCGCCTCCTTTTTTGATATATTTATTAAAAAATATATTGTTTGATATCTTTGCGATTTTCTTGGCTTCTCTTTTCATTAATAAGAGCCAACGGTCATTTTTGAGGACACTCAAGAACTCACCACGGCAACAACGGCAAACCACGGCACGGCAACTCGTATCAGGTGACGAAGGGAGACGTTGGGCCGAGTACTAGAGCCGCTCTCTCGCAAAGGCGCAGAGAAAGCTTTGAGGCAAGCGAGTAGGACAGAAGACTGCATATACGAAAAAAGTAGTCGAAGATGGAGGAAAGACCAGCCGCGAGGGAAGGAGCAACCCCGAACCAGCCTCAGCTCGTTTCCCCATCGTCGCCTTCTTCCAACAAATCGCCTCTTCCATCTTCTCAAAGAGGGGGAGGTCCTCATAAATCTTCCTCATTGAGGCAACGCGCCGCGTCGTCCTACGCCCCTTCCACTTCACCCATCCTCCCTTCCATTTTTCCACCTTCATCTCCTTCGCCTTCATCTCCTTCTTCTTCTTCGCGTTTGATCCCATCTTCATCAAGCGCCAGCAAACGCAAACCGCTGCCGCCCATCCCGCCCTACACCTCGAACGTAAGGGACGGCTCATCTCGGCCTAGCGTCGCCTCATCCCTATCCAGCACAACAAGTACCAGCCCGACCCAGCTTTCCACCACGGCATCTTCATCGTCTACTACATCCACTACTTTACCAAATGACGGAGCAGCCGCGCGGCCGCCCATCCCCCCCCGCCCCTCGGTCAGGCCCAAAGCGCTCACCATGCGAGGCCCCGCCACGTACACGTACACGTTGCCCCCCCCCCACGCCCCTCCCTCTACGCTCACCCTACGCTTCCCGTTTGCAGCAAGGGTGCCTCGCAGCAGCTCTCGCCGACGGCCTCGCCAGTACAGACGCGCGCCGTGATGACTCTCCGGCCCTCCTCGTCCTACGTCGCCGGCCTCCACCCCGCCGCCGCTCCAGCGGTACTGGTCGCTTTGTCCCAGACACTCCCCCTTCACACGCTCGTCCCGCTAACTCCACACCGCGTTCGCAGGGCGCCGCGGGCAATCCGCTGCATCTGCCCAAGCGAAGGCCTACTTCGGCCTACACGTGCGCTCTGCCGGTGAGCGAGGTGGATCTGACGACTTTGAACGCGCCGTCGTCATCGTCGCCCGTGTCCTCTCCTCCGGCGCAGCCACCTTCGCTGACCTCGTCCACCTCGTCGTCGCCCTCCCTCCCGGTGCCGTCATCGTCGGCCGAAGCGGGGGCTTCCCCTTCCCCCACTTCACCCGCCATCGAGAAGCCCACGTGGGTCCGGTTCTACTCGGCACGCGCGCTGGAGTCAGAGCAACCGCCCCTCCGGTCCGCCGCTGCGCGTCAAAAGAACGAAAGCGAAAGCGAAAGCGATGCCTCGCCAAGGGGCGCCGAGAGCGGAGGAGGCGGGCTTGGGAGCGGACGCTCGGTGGTGCTGGAGCTCGCCAAGCAGTTCTCCGTCGCGGGCTCCGCAGAGGCCGCACGGAAGACGAAGAGCCCCGAGCCGGTCGTGCCAGCCGCGACCGCGGTTGCCGACAGCCCGGGCCTCTCCTCGTCGCGCTCCCGCACGGAGGAGCTCAAGAACAAGCTGGTGACCATCTCCATGCGCAACATGAAGGCCGTTACCTCATCCTCGGCGACCACCGCGCCGCTCTCCTCGTCGACGTCGCGCGCCAAGATGGAAGAGCTCAAGAAGAAGTTCGATCCCGCGTCGGAGAGCAGCGCCGCCACCAAGGATAAGAAGGGCAACGACGTGCCCCCGGCCGGCAAGAAGAAGCCGTCGGCATCGAGTGCTGTCGGCGGGAAGGCACTGCCGGCCCTGTCGCCATCGACATCGCCTCCTTCATCAACAACGGCGGACGGCATCGCCAGCTCCGCGTCCTCCTCGGCTATAGCCGCGCCGCTCGGCTCGTCGGTCTCGTCTCCGGTCCAACCAGCGACCAAGGTGGCCAAGGCTGATAAAAAGAGCGAAGCGAAAGCCGAGAAGAACGAAGCGAAGGTCGATCAAGAAAAGAAGGAGGCGAAGGAGAAGGAGAAGGAGAAGGAGAAGGAGAAGGAGAAGGAGAAGGAGAAGGAGAAGGAGAAGGAGAAGGAGAAGGAGAAGGAGAAGGAGAAGGAGAAGGAGAAGGAGAAGGAGAAGGAGAAGGAGACGAAGAAGACAAAGAAGACGAAGGAAGAGAAGAGAGAGTTGGCGACTCCGCAGAGCGAGGTAGCGACGGGGACAAGGAAGGAGGTCTCGAAGGAAAAGAGCAAAGGGGAGAGCAGCGAGGCGCCCCGGGTGAGCTCTTCGGCGTCGCTGGCCCTCGTCGAGGACAAGCTGACCAAGAGAGCTGACAGCGACCTCGAAGAACCTAAGAAAGAGAAGAAGGAAAAGAAGGAAAAGAAGAAAAAAGACAAGAAAAAGGAGAAAAAGGAGAGCAAGGGAGGCTACAGCGCGATAGCCCTGTTCTCGCCACGCCATAGGAGGGAGCGAAAGGAGAAGCAGGACAAGGGCGCCGGCGAGGAAGCCGAAGCGAGGGACACGACCGAGGACAAGAAGCAGGACAAGAAGGACAAGCACGAAAGCAAGGAGGAGAAGAGGAAGCGAAAGAAGGAGAAGAAGGAGGCCAAGAAGAAGGACAAGAAGGAGAAGCGCAAGGAGCTCAAGGAAGCGGCCAAGGCGCAGGGCGGGCGGAGCCGAGCCGGCTCTCTGGTGATGGGCTCGCCGCGAGGTGTCGACAGCAATGGAGCCGGAGCGGACGGGGGAGCGTCGCGAGGGTCGACGGCGGGCGGCGGAGGAGGAGGGATGGCGGCGGGGCTGAGGAGGAGAGCCTTCTCTCTCTGGACCGAGAAACCGCTGATCAGCCTCGATGACGACGACGACGACGGCGCGATGAAGTACGGCAACGGACACGCGTGGGACGCGGGCCTCGCTCCTGAGGAGGAGGCGACCAAGGCCAAGAAAGCGAAAACGAAGAAGAAAGCGAAAAAGAGCGAAGCGGCGGCTGTCCAAGAAAGCGACGGAAAGAACGAAGAGGAGCAGGGAGAAGACAGGGAGCGAAAGAAGAAGAAAACGAAGAAAAAAGCGAAGAAGGCCAAGAAGAGCGCCAAGGCGACGAGCGGGGGCGAGGGCGCTCCGGTTGATGACGGCGACGTGGTCGGAGTGGTCCGGGCCGCCAAGCCCGGCGCCCCGCTCGACGCCGAGATGACCAAGGCCGAGAAGGAGATCAACGATAAGTACCAGAGCGAAGCCCCCGGCGCCCAGGCCCCAGATGAGACCGGTAGGGACAAGCGGAGCATCGCCAAGGTCCTTCTCGGCAGGTACCACTCCTTTCTCACACACTTGCCTTCGGCCAGGCGTCTCAGCATCACATCACCATCGATCATTCGTGCGGTGGACCGCTGACCTCGCTCGCTTGGCGTGTCCCAGTGGGTCCGGGTCGATGAAGAAGCAGGCCGCGGCAAAGCAGGAACCGACTCCGGAGAAGCAGTACCCGATCGTGCCCGTCCTGGCCACCCAAGACGTGGAGGCCTCGATGATGACCGCGTTCGGCCCGCTCCGAAGCTCTGCTAGGTGAGACCTTCTTCTCCTCTCCTCCTCTCTCTCTCTCTCTCTCTCCATTCGCCTTCACGCCGTGCTTCCCTTGCTGACCCAACACGTCACATAACCAACGACGCGACACATACAACACACGCAGGAAAGGGATATCGACGCCGCCACCGATCACGCCGTCGACGCGGCTGGCGTCGCTGCGGCATTCGGCGTACCAGCCGCCCAACCGTCGTGCGTCGTCCTACGATGGCCTCGTGAGCCCGCGTCGGAGCAGCCTGGGCAGCGCGACCGCCGAGAGCTCTAAGGCCAGCGCGTTTGCTGGTGCCGCCGCTTTCCTGCCGCCCGCCTCTCGCTCGGCTTCGTCGTCGCCCGCGCACTCGCCGCTCGCGTCCCGACGCCGTGCCGCGTCCCAGTACCAGCCCGCCTCGTCCGCAGCGACGTCGGCGTCGGCGTCGGCGTCCCCCCTCGCCCAGTCCATCCGTGCCATGTAATGTAATGTAAACGAACGCCTGTACTCTAATTCACAACCAACCAGCCAACGAACGAACTACAAACAAACAAACAACAGCCAACGATTGGATTCACAACCACGGTTCACACTCACGCTCGCGCTACTGTGTGGGAATGCGGAAGGTCTGTTCGATCTCGTCTGGCGTCTTGCCTGTGTCACGTACGCACGCGCACAGGTCGCATTAGTGAGCTTGGAGTGTCATGCGCGGTGGAGAGTTGCGTGCGTGCCGATGATCATGCTGGCCACGGTCTTGCAGCCCAAGTCGAGTAGGCCCTTGATGTCGAGGAAGTTGGCAGCCTGTGTGCACATGGATGTTGACGCCAAGGTCGGCACACGTGAAGTGGGCGTGTAGGGAGTAGCACGTACGAGGATGATTTCGAAGAGGAGGCTCATCTCGACGTTCAAGAATTCCTTGTCCCACTGGGAGACGTTGTGGACAGAGTATTCCTGCTTAGCTGCTTCGGGCGTGACAGTCACCGGCGCGTCCTTCTCATGATGCTTACAGTACTCGATCACCTTGGCCAAAGCCTAACCGAACGATGAAGTGTCTTTACGGTGAGGGGGACATTATTCATTATTATTGAATATTATTATTATTATTTTTCAATAAAGCAAAAGTAAGTACTGACCTTGGCATTCACGTTGGGCAGAGGGATGGCCTCGTCTGACTGGCTGCGTGAGATGTCTGGAAGTCATATAGAAGAATCATGTTGAGCCTGAATCGTGTTCATGACCAGACTTAATGTAGAAGCGATTGAAACGAACCCTGAAGCATGTGGTTGAGGGTGACGGACATGGAAGCTACACTATGAGGCACTGAGAAGTTCACTCCATCGCATGACTGCAGCTGCACCGCGTCGGACGACATCTTGCAAGAAGGACAAGCAAGAAAAGTTAGAAACGGGCGCTGGGAAAACAAAAACTTTCGGTTGGTCTTTGTTAAATGATCCACGTAATATTTAAGGCATCCTCGGTAGCTTAGTTGGTAGAGCGCACGGCTGTTAACCGTGAGGTCGCAGGTTCGAACCCTGCCCGGGGAGTTCACTTTTAAGGTGCAGTCAATCTTTAAAACAACACCAGAATGCACCATGGTTTTGAGTGGAGGACATGACCTGAAAAGCTGCTTCCTTGCATGATGTATATGTATGATAGTATTCTAATGTTAAATGCTGCACAATTTGCCATGAGGCCATCACTTGGCAACTTTCTCACTACATTTGGACTCCACCAAGGTTATCTTTGGTTTTCCACACACACACAGGCAGATTAGGGCAACAAGTTGGTGGCAGCAAGGTCAGATGAGGTGAATATTGAGCGAACGCGCTTGACTGACACCACTTCGTTTGGGCCACAAAAAAGAACTCCCCGGGCAGGGTTCGAACCTGCGACCTCACGGTTAACAGCCGTGCGCTCTACCAACTAAGCTACCGAGGATGCCTTAATTACGGCCAAATTTCTTCCCTTGAACCAAAAGGTTTTGCTCACTGTTTGGTGCCGACAGGGCAAGACAGCAAAAACCATTTCCATTGAACTGAAGGGCCTCTGGCCTTGGTTAGAGAATGTTTCTAAGGGAAGGGCCTCTTCTCGTCCGAGGCCAGCAAGCGGCCCAGGTCCTCGTTCCTTTGGGTCGCGCGCCTCGCGAGTTTGTCGACCACGGGCACCAGCGACGCGATCCACCTGTTCTTCGCTCTCTGGCGCTGTTCGGCCTCCTCCCGCGCCTTTCGCTCTCTCGCCTCTCGTCTCTGCTTCTTACGGGCCAGCTCCGCTCGCTGCTTCTCTTCTGCCGCCTCCACGTCGTCCCTCGCCTGCCATCGCTTGGGAGCAGCAGCTCCTTGTTTGACGTATGACAGGAGAGTGGACATTTTGTCCCGTAGCAAAGTCTCCTGTTCCCGCGCGGTGTCTGACTGTCGTGTGGGCTTTGGGTGCGGGGAGACCAGGCCTGGCGATGCTAAAGACGTCTCAGCCACCTCGGACGTCGCTGTCGCCGCTGTCGCTGCAGGTGTCGGTGTCGTCTTGCGGGTCTTGCTGGCAGGCGGAGGAGGCGGAGGCGGGGGGCTCGCCGGAGAGGTACGGCCGGGCCTTCGCGCAACCGCGGCGGCAGGCGATCGGGCCTTGGTCGCTGACAGTGTCGGCGACTTTGCTTTCTTGGCTGGCCTGGTCGGTTCATCCTCATCGTCGCTGACGTTGGCCTCCCCGCCCGCTCTCTCGTCTTCGGGATCGCCGTTGCCGGCATCAGGCTTGGCTTTGGCCATGAGCTCCCCCAGAGAGAGGCCGACCGACTCGGGCTGCTCCTCCGGTCGCGCGTAGACCACCTTGGGCAAGATGGCGATGTCGTCGCCCTTCTTCCGTGTGGAGCACCTCCCGTTGTGGCTCCAGTACCAGCTGTCCACCGCCGGCCACGTGTCCCCACCCGATTCCCTGTAGATCCTATACGAACACACGCGCATTGCATCACACACACGCGCGCGTCACGTATCACACAACGCGGCAGTCAAGTCAGGCCAAAGCTGTGCGCGCGTGCAAGTGTGGTTATAGGTGGGTCTGAGGATGGGGGAGGCGTACACGCCGCGTGCGCTGAAATGGGCGTCCACTTTGCACACGCTGCAGTAGAGCACGTCGTGCTCGGGCGACAGCAGACCTTTTGCCACCAAATCTGACACCGAGACCTGTGTGCGTGCGACCAAACGCATATGAGCAGGCTCAGCGCTCATATACACGGACTCACACATCGCGCAGTACCTGGGACTGCCTGCGGGACAACCGTTTGTTGGGCGAGGGCCGACGGTGTATGGAGCCGGCCGAACCCTCAAAGTCCTGTGGCGCGCAAACGCGATGAGAAGTGAACCTGCTGCGGGCCAGCTGTTCGGTGGCCCACGCACCTCGTCGGCCTCATCCTCGTCGTCCTGGGATTGGTCGTGGGCCAGCGTCCAGTAGGTCTCTTCGCCATAGTCCACCAGCAGCTCCTCGCCTGGACGGACCGTCATAGAGGGACAGTGCACGGAAGGAGGAGTCAGTCACACGTGTGCGGGCGACGCGCACTCACAACGCCACTCACGAACCAGGGGCGATGTCTCGAATGGCTTTGACCAAGATGTGGGCACTGTCCGCAACAAACACAACGTTGGCCTCTGCAGATCGGCACACAGTGTTCACACATACAAAATAAAGTCTGGTTAGTCGACTTGGCCCTCCCACGCGCCGGCGAGGTGAGCTGTGTCGGCGTGCCTTTGCCCGTGTTACGGTAGTCGTTCAGGAAACGAAGTTCGTTGCCGGCCTGTGCTGCGTCGATGTCCGTGGACGAGCTCATGTTGAATCGATACAGACTCTTACCGTCTGCGCGGCACCATACGACACAGCATGAGGCCTGTGCTGTGCTGGAAAGATTATTGCTTACCTCCTGGGTCAAGAAGCACGCCGACGTATTCGCCGACGACGCTGCCCTTGGCCAGAGATTGCCTGGCCACCACGCCAAACGACTGGCCCTCGTTGTGTCCGCGCTTGATGTCGTGCCGGTAGGCCGGATGGCTGGGCGACAGCCTGATGATCCGCACGTTCTCTCGCGTGACCCTGCCCCCGATGTCCTGCAGCTCCAGGTCGGCCTCCTTGCCATCGTCCGAGCCCTTCGCCTTTCCCTTGTCCTGCTGCTCCTCCTCGGCCTCGGCCTCGGCCCCGTCGTCGTCGGCCTGGAATCCCTCGACATTCCTGGTGATGTACTTGATGCACGCCGGCCAGTTCTCTGGCAGCGTGGTGGTGGCCTCGCTGCCGCCAGTGCCGCTGCTGGCGCCGGGAGACGCTGCCGCTGTCACCCCTGTCGATGCCGACGCAGAGAGCGGCTCCGCCTTCCTGCTCTTCTTGTGCTTCTTGCCGTTGCCGTTGCTGCTACTGCTAATGTTGTGGGGCTTGCTTGTCGTCGCCTTCGTGCTGGTGGAGGGTCTTACGTCGCTCTTGGCTTCCTTGCCGTCGTCCGGCACCGGCTTCAGGCCATTCCTCCAAGCGTTGCTGTTCCGCTTGCCCGATTTCTTCTCCCTTTTCCTTTCTTTTTCTTCCCGCGCCGTTTCGCCGTTCTGCTCCCTCTTCCTCTTTCGGTCGGGCTCCTTGTCTTTGGCTTTGGCTCGTGCGTCTTGCTCCTCTTTCACTTGCTTCTCATCTTCTTTTTCATCGTTGCTGTAGTCGTTTAGATCGATTACGTCGTCGGTCAAGTCTAAGTCGATTACGTCGTCTTCTCCTTCATCATCGTCATCATCGTATTTCGCAGATGAGTTGGCGCGTTTCGACGCCTGCTCGGGTCGGGCCACCCACCACGCGTCGGCCTCGCAGTTTACTCTTCCGCTCTTGGTCGCAGGGCTCATCGTGACGGTAGGCTTCGTCGACGTCGTTGTCGTCGCCGACCACCGTCCCCTCTCCTCGGCTGCTGTGCATTTCGTGAAGCAGCACATCAACCATCATCACCGTCAGCGGCAGCAGCAAATAACATGCTAACATCAACAACTGCAATCAGTACCTGACGTGGCTGCCGACTGCGCGCTATACTCTCGTCGCTGTTTCTTGGGCGGCGGCTGATCGCTCGTGCCAACTGACGCTCGGTCCGTCGAGTTGCCAGCCTGGTTGGTCGTTGCGCCCGGCTTGCTCGCCTTGGGGTCCGTCGTCGATGACGGCGCGCTCCCGACTGTTAGCTTGCGCTGAACGGGCCCACGCTTGGAGGCCGACGCAGGGACTGGCAGTTGGCACACGCGGAAGTGGCCAGCCTCCCAGTCCTTCTTCTGGCACTCGGGCGAGCAGTACGGCACGTCCTTGCCCATCTCCCAACACTGGGCGCACATCCTGGCATGATCGCGAGATACACGTGAGGTGCTACGAACCAACCACGAAAGGATAGAGCCTGGTGTTGGTACTGTGCGATGGTGGCAGTGGAGTTGAAGTTGGGGCACTCTTTCCAGGCACACTTTTGCCACTTCTTCCGCGTAGACGGTCGGCGGGGGGCGGGGGGCGGGGACTGTGGTGGCGGAGAGGCCGATAGGGACGACGGTGGTGGCGAGGGGAGCGAAAGGGAACGCGACAACAGACCCCTTGCCGATAAGGCCGAAGCGAATGTATCGAGCGCGGCTGCTCGTGACCTTCGCCGTTTTTTGAGCCTTATCATCGTGCCTGAAGGCCGGCGGGAGCAGTGAGTAAAGGGTAAAGTAAAATCATCAACATCTCCCTTCCCTCCTGATCAAAAATTTGAAAAAAGGTAAAATGGTCTTGATCGATGGAGACGAGAACATCAACCACCAACTTCCATTGGGTGTAACTTACGAACGTACCTGTCCCCACTGCAAGAGGAATCAGATTGCTGCCGTGCCCTCTCCCTTTCTTCTTCTGCGCTATGTGTTTGGCGGGAAGAGACCGCGTGCTTGAAATTCTCAAGATCAAACGTATGGGTTCCCCGTTGGGCGCAAAGAAGGGAGTGGCCTGTACGTTGCCGCTCATGCTCATGCCCAGAGACAGGAACGAGGCGCCGCCACACCAGTCACACTCAACGGCCAGCCGTGGGAGGGGGTGTCGATCAACCGCAAGGTGGACACACGTCGAGTGCAAACGTTAACTGTGGAAGGCCAGAAATGCGACCAGCTGGCGCATCGTTGGTGGTGTCGCTATGGTTGGTGATAGGTAGGTTGTTGATGAACAGAACAAGGTACGACCAGCTAGGCCCATGTACATACGGAGCAGGGGAGGGACAAAGCTGCTCATCTCCCTAGGGCGTTCAGTAGCCCCGGCCTTTGATAGAGCTCAGGCCATGGGGTCGGTGGCGCGAGCGGCGAGAGCGGCAAAGGTGGCCTGAATTTGGGCGTGCAGCTGGGGATGCGCCACGGCCACCCCGCCCACCACCGCCGAACGCCCCGCGATCGTTGACACTTCTGTTGAACGCATCGGCAGTGAGTGAGAGCTAGTGTGTGTGTGTGTGTGTGTGTGTGTGTGTGTGTGTGTGTGTGTGTGTGTGTGTGTGTGTGTGTGTGTGTGTTTTGATCATCTGTGCTTGTGGGGTGAGCGAACCTTGCAGGAGGCTGACAGTGTCCTCGGAGAGCTGGGCCGGGAAGGTGTTGGCGATCTTGGCTAGGGAGGGCAGCGTCTCCATGAGGAAACCTCGCGGGTCGTCACTGGCCACTGTCGTCGAGTGAATCTTCTGCAGCACCATTCGCGCCAGGTCGATACTGTGATCAACAGACACACTACATGTTAGTCATACGCAGCCACGCAGCATTGCGAAGGGCACGCACCATTTGGGCAGAGTGTATTTTTCGATGAGGTAGCCGGCGAGTTTGATGGCAAACACCAGACGCTCGGGCTGCGGCTGGTTGAACAGCTCGGGCAGGAATTCGAGGGCCACGTGGATCGAGGGAATGCCGTAGACCGTGACGGGCAGGAGCTCGTCGGGGTAGCCCTGCAGGTGCACCAGCTTCATCAACTGCGGCGTCTCGCAGAACATCTGATGGATGAACGTGCAGCTCTGTTCCTCCATCGGACCTACACCAAAAGGGCGAACAGGCGTGAGAAGTCGCCCAGTCACTACACGTAGCCCGCCAATGTCACACCTTTGATGGGCGAGTGGTCTCGGTCGATGCAGACCTCGAGGAGGAGCTGTATCACGGCCGTGTCCTGCGCGTGGAGGAGCGTGACCAGCTCCTCGTGCCGCGCTCCCTTCTCGGCGTGGCCCTGGTTTTTCACGGTCAGCAACGTCGACGCCGGCGGTGAGTTTCGTGATTCGTCTGAACACGTGTCCCTTACACACACCACGGCGTACCGTGGCGGGCTCGACCGACAGCATAGTGTTGATGTACTTGTGCGATTCCGTCAAGTAGGTATCCAAGATCTGCGTTGTGTGGTGTGGTGTGGTGTGGTGTGGTGTGGTGTGGTGAGATAGGCTGGCTATCTCAGCTTAACAAGGCAGCAAGCGTGGGATGATGATCGCGGCGAACCTGGAGGAGCATCTTGAAGAGGGGCGGGATGCGGAAGAGTCGAGCATCGCATCGGAAGACCATGAGCGGGTCCATCACGATGTCCATATGGCTGAAGCGGCTCATGCCGCCCCGTCGCACGCCCTTGTGCGCAGACGCCGAGGGGTAGTCCATCGTCGTTGTTGCCGGCGACGGCGGTGAGATGGCGTTGATGCTCTTCAGCGCCGACTCGAATGGCGTGATCGTGTGCAACAGTTCCCAGAGCTCAACAAATTGCACCCTATACACACACGCATACACACACGTGCGCGCGCCGAAATCGATCAGCCGTTCCGAATGGTGGCCGGTAAGTGGTCAACGTTGCGCTCTACCTGATGCGATGTTGAACGTCGTCTTCAAGGAGAAGCGGCAACAGGGTGAAGATGAGGAGGTCGGTGTAGGCCTGCAGCTCCGAGACCGGCAGTCGGTTCAGTTGGGCCAGCACTGTACACCATGGACGAGGGGTGTCAGCCAGAGACCAGCTGCGGACACACGACAGCAGGGGGCGGGGCGAGTACTGAATTGAGTCTGCATGGGAGAGGTGAGGACGCTCTCAAAGGCGGATTTGACGACGGCGTGGTCGGGAGCCGTGGGCTTCACTTGCGCCAGCGGCGAGGAGGACTCGTCTTCCGTCGGTCGCATGTTGGCGTCCACGAAGTTGAAGTGCGGAATGTTGAGGAATTCCTTGATCGTGCTGTCGAGGTGATAGGGCAACCACACACAATTTAGCTCCTGGCAAATGGGGCCCCACAACAGAAAGTGAATGACGCGGATCACGCTTACCTGGTCTTCTGCTCCTCTTCGTTGAGTATGTTGACAACGGTGAGGAGGCCGGGGAACTGGGAGATCACGAGGTTGAGCAGCGGCGGGTAGATGTTGCTGTAGGTGTCAGCTGACCGTTCGCGCGCGTGGCTGAGCAACGCCTTGACCGGCAGCGACTCCATCAACTCGCCGGAATACGCTGCAGAAAGGAATGTGAGAAGGCGAAACACTCATCGACGCGCGCGCATGAGCGTTTACCTCGGACGGTGTTGCCCTTGCCGGACTTGCCTGGGGAGAAGACGGCGCGCTGCCCGCTGCGGCTCCGGTCCTCGGCGCTCTGGCGTAGTACCTCCTCGTTGTAGTAGAGCGCAAAGTAGAGGGCCAGCACCTGCGAGGCCCTCTCGTGCGAGGTGAGCTCGTCGACGGGCGTGAGGTTGACCGAGGGTGCGCCACCCTCCTCCTTTTCCTTTTCTGCTGTACCGCGCTTCCTCTTGGCCAACGAGCTGAAGACGGCGGTGATCTGCTCTTCGAGTGGTCGCTTCATGCAGAATGACGTAGTGGGCGCCAGGATGCTACATCGCGTGCCGTCGTCAGAATACATTATTATTGCAATATTATCGCGTATGTGTGTGTATAAATCAAATAAATATAATCAAATTACTTGCAAAACGGAAACAAAGAATGGACGAGAGGGTACCTCTTGACCCACTCTTCTATAAGAGCGGGGAGCAAGTAATGAATAGGCTCGTCGGCTTGCGTTATCTGGCTCCACACCCACTCGCCCACGTCGACTCGATGCTTGCTGAAGATCTTGTTCTTGAGCAGATGGTAGATGCACATCACCGCAAACGACTTGGTGTCCTTGTCCGACAGCTGCGCGCATCATCATCATCAGCAACACCCTCGAGTTGAGTGACGGAGCCCGACACACGCCCTCGACAGTTGAACTGACCAGTTGTGAGCGGACGAACCTTGGGGCGTACGGCGAGAGCCGGGGCCTCCTTCGCCACCACTTCCTCGGTGAACAAGTCTTCAGTAAACACAGCGGCGATCTGATGACAAGAGTGAGCATAGATTCCCTGACACGCCAACATGAAGATGAAGGACGAGGGAGAGGGCTAGTGGTGCGTGGCCTACCTGATTCAAGCTTTCGCTGTGAATGGAGACGGTGAGACCGAGCGTCTCGCGAATCAGTTCAATCGCGGACGATATCTGGTTGGTGTGGAAATGGATGGCGAGCAGCGAGAGCATCTCCAGGCAGTGACCGCTCTTGAGCAGAGACGACAGGCACGCCACCACCGCGTCCTGATGATCGTACAGTACCGCGCGCACACGCCATGAGCCCTCTCTTTGCAACTACACGCAACCACACATAGCGAGAAGCTCACCTTGGCGCAGTGACGTAGCAGGCCCTCGCAGACAAGCAACCAACACAGACCGAGCTTGGCAATGCTGGGCGTGCGAAGTAAGGAGAAAGACGGGCATGAGCGACCAATTCCGAGGCTCGGGAGCCGGGCGGCGAGCGTTGGTACCGTTCGTCCTTGACTTTCGTGAGGAGCGACAAGATGGCGTTCATCTCTTCGCCCTCCAGCTTGAGCTTGAGTAGCCCCACGAGACCGCAGTAGAGCTTGAGCAGGGCCGTGAGCCTGATGCGCTGGTGGGCAGGAAGCGTGGGCCTCGCGCTTGTGATGCCCTCGAACTCTACGACCATCGTGAGCAGTCTTGCGCGCAACAGGATGACCGGGCTCCCTTGCACTGACATCGGGCCATATACAATTTGACGGTGAGCGCGAGAGGCGGGAGAGAAGCAGAGAATCGATAGGAGGTGCACCAGATTGCTGTTCGTTGAAGTAGGGATCGATCCACTTGTGGTCATGCAGAAGACCACTCATGAAAGCAACCTGGGCCGAGCACGCACGGGGTCATCGTGGTAGTTTGAGTAAATAATCAAATAGAATACAAGTAAGACAAGTTGTCTAAAGTGGTGTACCTCGTCCTTGATGTGAGTGAGGGTGAGCTGCAGGGCCAAGCCTGGCAGCAGGTGGTGCTGCATGATCCACGTCCGCACGAACAGCGCCACCGTAGTCGACAGCGAACATAGATCCAGCAGCACCTCGCTACACATATTGTGCACAACGTCGGTCAGCGCTTGCAGTGCGTCACGATGCAACGGGGCGGTGAGGGCGAGGAATGCAATACGTGACTCGCTGCGGGGCAGCTTGGGCGCATTTGATGAGCGTGAGGAGTATCTCGTCCCGAAGCGCTGGCATGTTGAAGAAAAGAACGCGCAGCAGACGGCCACCGAGATCGACGCACAGGAGGGCCTCGATCACCGCCTGAGTGGGTCACCGTGTCGTGTGAGTCCTGCAGCGCTCGGTAATCATCGATGCGAAAAATGGTGTGTGTGTGTGTGTGTGTGTGTGTGTGTGTGTGTGTGTGTGTGTGTGTGTGTGTGTGGTCATTACCTCCAAGCTCAGCGGCGCACGACGCACGCGCAGCATGGCGATGGGCAAAATGAAGCCCAGCTCCTCGAGGTAGAGTTCGTCGCCGAAGATCTCCGAGTGGTAGGCAGGATAGCTCCGAGTCGCACCTCTTGACTTGGACGCGTTGACCAACCGCACGTGGTCCATCACGTTGTGTAGCTCGCTCAAGAAGAGCCTAAGGACCGACGGCCACGTCATGATGGTGAACAAGAAGGTGATGGACTGTCGGCACACCACAACCGAAACGCGGTGGGACGTTACCTCATCTTGACCTCTTCGCCGCCAGTCTCAAACTCGGAAACGAGCCGCTCCCCGTATTGGGACACGAGACTGCCCTCCGAAGGGTTCTGGGGCAGGCACAACATCAGCTTGTTGCGTGCACGCAAGCAGATGTGTTAGGCGAAATAGATGATACCATCGAGCCCGTCTTCTTCTTGCGCTGCAGTTCGGCCTCCAATGGGTCCTCCACCGCGTCAATGTCCAGTGCCAGGTATGCCAGGACGCTGTTGAGCTGCACACGCGAACAGAAATTAAATTCGATTAATTAAAATAAAAATAGATGTAACGCATTACAGGCGCTGAGATGTTGCACCTGTGGCAAGCCGTGGAGCTTCTGGAACAGGATGGAATGGGCAGGGTTTGCGAGGGCCACCCGGACGAGGTAAGGCAGACACGCTACGACTTCCTCGACCATCTGCTGCTGCTGTTGTGCGCTCGTGTAGTTCTTCTCATCCAAAATGGACTCGAAGGCACCAGCAGCCACCTTCTCATAAAGCGTGCCGGCAGATGAGGGCAATCGAGCAGGATCAAAGATGTCGTTTCCTACACTCGAATCATCCCGCACGATGGGCGATCCCAGCCCTACTACGCCCCATTCCTCCGAATTCTGCATCTCACTGCCACCATTGGCAGCGGCAGCGGAAGAGGAGGCCACAGGCGCGGTGCCCCACTCCTCCTCGGTCTCCATCATGCCCTCATCTCCCTCCATCTCCATCCGCAGGCTAGAATACGCAATAAAAACAACAAAGCAAAACAAAATCTATTTATTTACACTGTAGAGTATGCCTGCACGCTCAACAAGAGCGGGTGGCCCAGGACAAAAACAAGAACTGCGTGCCGGGCTCCTCGGTCATGTAGGGGAGCGAGCAGGCGACAGGGGAGTCTGGCGGGTCCAAGTTGAGGTCGAGCTCCGCGGCGTCCCCGGCTTCGTTCTCATCCTCATCCTGCGCCATGGGCTCGCTTCCAAAGATGTCGATGACCTCGTCGCGCGCCGGAGTTGCCTCGCTACCCTCTGTCTCGGTTCGGCTGACATCGTTCTGGCCTTGATCATCGTGATCTGGAGATATGGCCTCGCTTCCCAGGGCGTCGATGACCTCGTCGCGCGCCGCAGTTGCCGCGCTTCCTACCGCTGCTTCGATCTGGCTGGTATTGTCTTGACCATCGCCGTCGCGATTCAGAGATACTACATCGCTTCCCACGGCGTCAATCTGGCCGGCGTCGATGACCTCTTCGTGCGCCACAGTTGCCTCGCTTCCCGCCGCGCCGAGCTGACCGGCGTCGGTGGCCTCGTCGTGAGCCCCAGCTTTCTCGCTCTCGTTGCGGAAGACGCTCGTAAGGTCCTCGAGGCTGAGTCCTCCGTCGCCTTCGTCGGCATTTGATCTGGAGACGTCCAGGCTGCGCAGGAAGTCGTCGAAGTCGTCGTAATGGCCGCCCTCGTCGCTGGCCGAGGAGGCAGTCGCGGCGTGGTCGATGGGCCCGGGCTCGGGCCCGTAGAAGTTGAGCGGCGGGATGTGGCTCGATACGGGCTGCGGCGGCGGTATCTCACACTCTGGAGTGGTACCGGAGCCCGAGTGGGGAGCCCACGATTGTTGCGCGAGCCCTGGCTGGCCCGCATTCCACGCGTAGGGCATGGGCTCGGTCGAGGCCATCGACGGCCACAGCTGCGGCGTCTCGGTCTCGGAGGCGCGCACCAAGAGGAGCTCCCTGCCCTGGAGCATCGACAGGTTGATCCGCGCGTCGTCGGGCAACACAAAGGGCATATCCTCCACGTCTCCAAAGACGACCCCCTGCTGAGGCAGCAGCACCAACTCGTAGGTCTCGTGGGGCGGGGCACACGCGATCGCGTGGGCCTTGACAGTCCCCGCGGCGACCGGCAGGACAAAGGGGAACAGCAAGCGGATGGGCGACCCGCAACTGTTGAAGCCCTTGACCTCGAGCATGTGTTTGGGCGCCCGCGGCCGAGGCGGAAGGTTGTTCGACACCGCGGCTGCCGGCGCCGCTGCCTCCGCCTCCTCCTCTTGCTCATCCTGCCCCTCAGCTTCAAGCTCGCGTCGCAGGATGTCTGCCAACCCCTGGAGCTCGGCTTGCTTCTCGCGTCTGTACACGCGATGCGGGAGGTTGCATCAGTAACATGTGTGTGCGCGCGCGAAAAGAGTGTGTAGCGTACACGTCGTCCTTGGCGCGGACGGTGTTGAACTTGGCCACGAAATCGTCCATGCGCCGCTTCCTGCTCTGTGCGTAGAGCGCCTGCAGATCGCCGATACTGGCCGTCGCTCGCTCGTCCAGCCCATCTTCATCATCTTCTTCTTCGTCCTCCTCCTCCTCTTCCAGGCTGTAGCTCTCTCGGACTTGGCCGTCGCCTCGCAGTCGCCACACCTGCACGCGTCCCGGCCGGGCGCACAGCTCTCCGCATTTCTTGAGGGCCAGGCGTATGGACCGATTGGGGTCGCCCACGCCTCGCTTCTCGGGGAACTCAGACGACACCCACTCCTCGATCCTCCTCACCGTGGCGTGCCTCAGAGCGCGCAGGGCTGCGACGACCATTTCGTGCCACGTGGGCTGTGACACCCTCCCTCTGCCCGCCACTGCTGGAGCCGCCGACGACGCCGACGACTTGCGCGGCCTGCTCTGGGTTGTCGAGGTGGTCGTCGTCTTACCGGCCACGGCCGCCCTCTTCAACTCTTTGCTTGGCCGCTCCGGTGTTTTGCTCGGACAGCCGACCTTCCGCCTGACCCGCGCGCCGGCCTCGGCCTCTGTGTTCTTCGCTCCGGCCACGATTTCTTCGGCTGGCCCCCTCTCCCCCTCGTGCGGCCTCTTTCTGCGCAGATGCTCTGCGCCCTTTCTCGGCGTAGGCTTCGACGAGTCGTCGGGCGCCATCCCGCCGCAGGCGGTGCTGAGCTCGTCGCTCGCCTCTGGTGGGGCGTGCGGAGGCACAGGGGCCTGCGTCGGCATCGGTGGCCCTGCAGACTCCCGCTCCGCGGGTAAGCCTCCCTGGCCGGCTCCCTGTGCCGTCACAGGGGCCTGGGTCGGTTCCGGTGACTCTGTAGAGTCCGGCAGACCCCTGCTCCGCGGGGAAGCTTCCCTGGCCGGCTCCTCCGTGCGCCTCTTCTTCGTTGGTGGCGCCTCCGCTTCCTCCTGCGTGGCAGTGGCGGCGGCGGCGGCTGCGTAGGTGGCGGTATGGCATTGCTCGCTGGTCACCTGATGCTCGTGGCTCTGTTCTATGTTCATGTGATTGCCATCGCTGGTCTCTGTATGAATCCTGCCTTCTGAGAACGAATTAAAAAAAATAAAACAAGCGCAAGTGGTCAGCGGCCTGCCCCCGGCACCACGCGGCGTGGCGGGATTACCTTCCACGCTCGTCGGGCCAGCACGCGGAGAACAGGAATCTCCGAACGTTCGCTTTGCCAACCTCACCTTTTCCTTGCCACATAGCTTGGAGGAGTCTCTGTCCTCTTCGCGCACGCAATCATCGTCGTCGTCGTCGTCGTCTTCGTCGTCTTCGTCTTCTTCGTCGTCTTCGTCTTCTTCTTCGTCATTATCATTTCTCTCGATCTTTACAGACACCATACCGCCTTCGCCCAGGTTGCTGTCCATCGTCGTATGCTCGCCTGACAAATGAACACGAAGCAGCATCGCATTTTGCGATCAGCACATGAAGTTCGTGACAACGCACACCACGAGCTACCACGAGCTTACCGCCTACACTCGCTACGCTGACAGGAGAGGCTTGCCTTCCACGCGTTGCTACGTCTGCTTCTGCTTCCTCTTCCTCATCGTCGTCATCATTATTGGCATCTTCGACGACGACTTCCTGCTTGACCTGGGGTGCTGCGTCCCCATTGCTGTCCTGCTCGCCGCCATCTCCCGTCGTTCTCCGCTCGACTTGCCAAAGCAGGATGGAGCTGGCAGGGCAGTCGACGTCGTCCGTCCACGTCGGCTTCCACCGCACGCGATACTGCCTGCCGCCACGAGGGCCGCTCGCAGTGTCGATGACCTTGTCCACCTCATAGAAGACTGTGCCCTTCCCCGGCACGCGATCACCGCCGGTCTTACCCACCACCTGCTCGAACCCGCCCATCTTGACCTTCTTGTGCGTACGGAAGATCTTCCATTCGGGACACCAGCTGTCCTCCCATTCGATCAAGTACTGCCGCCGCCATCCTGTCGATTCTCGTCCGCTGCTGTCCATGACGTCCTCGTCCTCGACCCAGCGTTCGTCGATGATCCGTTTCACGATGTAGGTCTCACCCTGCTTGGACGACTTGTGGTCGCCTTGCCTCGCGTGCGCCTTGTCCCCATCGCTGTCACTTTCGCTTTCGCTTTCGCTTTCGCTGTTGCTGTTGCTGTCGCCGTTGGCGTTGTCGTCAGCCGGCTCCGCGTCGTCCCCGCCCTCCTCCGCGTTCCACTTCTGGATCGCTCTCTCGATCCTGGCCTCTTCGTCGACAAGAAGCAGGAAGGAGGGGCCGTGCCTATCGAGCTTCACAGAGCCGCAGATGATGCTCCCCAGCGATATCTTGCCCTTCCTGCACTCTTCCTCAAAGACCATCATTCCTCGGCGTCGTCGGCCTGTGAATGCCAGATACAACACCCTCACGTCGCATCGGTTGGGGTTGTGGCTCTCGGGCACCTGGAAGAGGACATGCGAGGTCAGGGCACATGCGCTGCAACGCCACGCGCTTGCCAGGACGTACGTTGCGGCAGCTAAAACACAACCAGAACCGCGCAGTGGGGTCCTCCACCTCGTCAGGCCACACTGCCAGCACCTCTGCAAGTGCAACTTTGTACCCAGGCGTCTCCATACTGTCACCTTCTATAAATGAGAGTGCTCAATTATTATTTTATTATTTATGCACGACAAATGGTGATTGAAGATTGGTACCTTGTGCTGCCGCAGCGAGCTGGTGATAGCCCAAGGTGGGATCAAGCCAAGCCTCTAAACATGTGTCCCCACTACCGCAAACGAAACAGATTCGGAAGGTCGGCACCCCACCTGCGAAAGTTCGAAGGATTAAAAAAATAAAAATAACACACAAGAAAAACGAATTATTAACGCACGTTGAGAGCAAGGTTGCGGCTTGGAGGGATGAAGAGACAGGGCAGTGTGGTGGGCGGCATACCGCCCGGCCGGAGCGACCTGGAAGAAAAGGACCAAACAATCACCAACGCCATTCAGGTGCCCCGCCAATTACATCGATGTTGTTTTATTTGTGTATTCTGCTCCCCGCAGGCTGGGGAGCTCTTCTGTTGGGTACAACAGAAGCAACGGCAGGTGGCCAGATTTTTCAGATAGATTACAAATTACAAAGATGAAAGAAAAGAGGAGAGAGGTTTCCTGGATGTTGACTCGTGGCGTGCGTGCAAGAACAGATCTTGGAGAAGAAGGCACGGGGCAGGGAATGTCTCGACGTTCTGCGTCAGTTGTATCAGGCCCTATTGGTATACCCGCGCAAGTACCCTTCGCCCCACTTCCTACAGCTCGCCACTGCCATGTACGCTTTGCCCAAGGTTTCCTCTTGCGTGAGTGTGCGTGCGTGTGCGACATCTGAACAATCGTGTAGCTGCTCCACCTTCATCGAGGCCAAGCTGCCGAACCGACTGCGCGCTCTCTGCTCCTTTGCTGTCCAACAGTTCTTTGACGACGAGCCAGAGATATTCAAAAGGTACAACATACACACACATACATACACATACACGTGTACACTCGCACGCGTGAAAGATGCTAACGGTACGCGAACCTGCAGTATCTCAAATCGACAACTCCTCGAGTTCATACTGCCAGTGACCCTTGCCTTGGGCGGGGACCCGGCCCTTACGCGCCACATTCCCTTCTTCGTACAGTGCCTGACGACCCAAGACCCCACCTTTCGCTCGGCAGCGTTCCCCGGGCTCATCTTGAGCCGTACGTGCAGCCTCAAATGTCCATCGCATGCGCCGCGCGTCTAAAAGGCTTCATTTTTCTCCTATCGAAATCAGTGCGTCGTCGCGTGCGCCTACAGTACAGCCAGGTTGTGAAGCCAGTGGAGACGCACATGGCCGAGTGGCTCACCAACGCCCGCAACGCTCTCGAGCAGAAGGACTCCTCCTCCACCGTCACGTCGTGTACGCCCCTCCTCACGCCGTCGCCACTGCTGCTGTGAATTGGGGAGAGGGGCTCACCAAACCTTTCCCCCAGTCTTCAAGCAGTTGAACATAACGGGCGCCAATGCCGTGACCGAGCTCAACGGGATACCGGCGCAGTCCTTCTTCACCGTGTTGAACGCCGTCGGCCAGTTCAGCGAGGACCAGATATCCAACACCTACTCCTTCTCTGTCCTCTACCAGTGGATCAACCTGCTCTACGGGCCGCAATCCTCTTACCACGACGAATTCGGTGGGTAGAGCTAGCGTGACTGCATCTTCTTATTTGTATGAGGCTCACGTGGCCGTGTGGGCTTCGTTTTGGGTTTTCCCGCCTGCAGAAATGAGCTTCCCGTTCAAAGAGGCCACGATCAAGTACTGCCTGCGGCTGATCGACCAATCGAACCTGAAGCCGGGAGGAGACGGCAGCTCGCCGGCCAAGGCCATCAAAGGCTTTGCTGGCGACTACCCCGATCTCGTGCTCGTGGAGGCCATCCGAATCCTCGACCTTATCTGTCGGCTCGACACGGCCCAGGTAGGCCCCATTTACACATCGCGCATTGCACATTGCACAACACACGTTGCACAGCGCACGTTACATATCACAGATGTTCTGATGAAGGATTACATGTGCGTGTAGGTGCCATCGCTTTTCCCTGCGGTGAAGAAGATCTTCAATCGCGAGGGCACCAAGAAGAACGGGCAGGTGTTTCTCGCCCTGCTCCAATTTTTCATCAATCACAGCGTCGTGGTCGGCTACGACATCGAGCCCGTCTTCCGCACCTTCTTCGAATCCTACCTCTCGTCCCACTGTACGTCGCTCTCCCCTTCTCCCCTTCACCAGATTTTAAAAACGATATAAAAACCCAACTGTTTTATGGTATGATGTGCAGACAACAATTCAATTTTGGCTTTCCAGACGCTCAACTTTTTCCTGGCGAACAAGCGACAGCTTCTGCAACACACCAACGTCTTCTCCCAGTACTTCCCTCCCCTGGTCAAGCTCTTGGCCTGGTTCCCCTACTCCTATCAAAGGTTCGGCCGGACCCCTTCTCGCCCACGCGGGCGCCGTCGCTGCCGATTGCGCACACGCCGATAGCTCACTCGGCGCAACAATGACAGCGAATTTTTGGAGCTCTTGCCCGCCTTCATCTCTCCGACGACCTACATCGAACTCTTTCATCTCATCCTCGACCTTCCGCTCGTGGCCGCCGCCCTCGAGCGCATTGAATACGGTACTAGTACCTGCCTCTCTCCCATGCCAGCTTTTGTGCGCCGAGTGGGACTACAACGCATTGTGTGTGTGTGTGTGTGTGTGTGTGTGTGTGTGTGTGTGTGTGTGTGTGTGTGTGTGTGTGTGTGTGTGTGTGTGTGTTTTCCAGACACGATGTTCTACGCGGGAGAAGAGGAGGCGCCTCCCTCCGAGTTCCGAGTGCTGTACAATTATGTGTTGAGGAACGAGAGCGGTGTCTCCATCAATTTCTGGGAGTCGTCCACCACCCTCGAGAAGCTGCACGATTTCTTCAAGGTGCTCCTCGGTCGATCGTCTCTCGTGTTGCCCCCTCCCCGGTGCTGCAGTGCCAACTGAACGAACGCGCGACACCACAATGGCGACTGCAGGTCACTCCGCTGACCGCCCGAGTGATCAGCGCCGGAGAGGTCGTGCCGCGATTGCTCGACGTCTATTTCGACGTGATGATCCAACACGGACTCACCTCTCACCTGCACGAGCTGCTGCCCGTACTCTTTGAACGGGTCGATCAGGTACCGCCCCTCCTCCCCTATCGTGCTGTGTGCCGGGTCGCGCACGTCTAGCCTGCAGGCTTACGCCTGCCTGGCGCTGCGCAGCTGTTCCCGTACGCGGGCTTCCAAAAGCAGGCCAGGAAGGCCATGGTGGTCAAGGTCATGGCCATATTCCACAAATATCCGTCGTTTGTCGTGACCTTCAAGGTACCATGTCCGACACGACACGACACGACACGACACGACACGACACGACACGGATGGGACTGATGCGTCGTCTGACTGCGGATTTATGTCTACGATCACACGTTGCTAGGACGCCATCATCGAGATCATGCGCGACGGCACGCACCCCAACCGCAAGGAGCTGATCCTCACCCTGTGCTGGATCGTGGGCGAGTACGCCTCGTCGTCCGTGTCCCACCTCTGCACGCCACGCATCATTGCCGGTACCCTTTCTTGACTTTTTTTAAATTAATTTTAATTTATTTGATTTTATTTGATTTACATTAAAAAATTATGTGGTTTTTGCAGAGTATCACGAGGTGTTGGAGACGTTTGCGTTCGAGCGGATGTCGTTGGCCAAGATGGAGCTGACGGACCCCGACGCGGCGTTCTTCATGTCCTCGGCCTCCGCCGTGCCGGCTGCGCTCGCCACGCCCCTCTCCGCCGAGCGGGAGAAGGAACAACAGGACGAGGAGCGGGCCGAGGAGAAGGCCTACTCGACGCGCCTCATGATCATCGTCATCTCGGGTAGCCCCCCCCCTCGACGCGTTCATTCATATCAACGCGTTGCCCTGAATTCACACCGCCACCACCTCTGGGCTCAGCCCTGGCCAAGTTGGCGTCGCGATTGCAGGACCTGGGCTCGCGGGTGATCATCTGCCTGGCCAAGGTAATCAAGCAGAAGGAGTGCTTCCACGCCTCTGTGCACCAGCGCGCCCACGAGTGCATCCAGATCCTACGATTCCCCAGGTACACACGCTCATCTCGGAGGCGACCGTGCGTGTGTGTGCGCGCGTGCGCGTCGTAACTGATGAGCTGCGTGTTTGTGGGGGGCTTGTCGTGTGGCTGTGGACACCAGCATCGCGTCGGCTATTCTTGATACGCGAATGGGGATGGACGGCGGGTTCGCGCACTACGACGAGAACTCGGCGCTGCCGTTCGTGCTGCTGCCCTCGGCCGAGTTCGTGCCCTGCACCCAGCCCATTCACGAATTCGAGATCGCCTGAGGCCACCACCGAGAACGCAGAGGTAGAGGTGGTTCGCAAAGTCTATTTCGTTTAATGAATGTCTGGCGAACAACTGACGTCGCTGGCCTGGCCAAGGAGCCCGTAACAGGCTGAAAGTTGGCGCCAATGGGGATGAGGAGCGACACACGCTCAAAGTAGGCGACCGCGTTCGTGGCTGTGTTTCCGATGCATCCCACCGTAAGAGGGATGAGCTCATCGACGTCGATGTCCTTGGCGTTAGCTTTGTACTTTTGCCATTCGAGTAGTGAGTCGCTCAACGGCTGCGCTCAATGTTGCGCGAGGAGCGCGTCGTAGCTTAGGACGGCCATCACAAAGTGGGCGCCGTTGAGGACGCTCGCTTTTCTCTCTTCATAGAATGTCTGATCGACGGGGGTTCGCGCCACGTTGTCTTTGCGAGCGGCGATCCTGCTCGGCGTGGTCGCAAACGAGAGCGGTCACCAGCGCAGGCGCCCCTACGGGGGCGACCTGGCGGGACCGCCCACGAGAGGGCGAGGGGGCCACCGGTCCAGGCGCCAGAGCGACCTGGGCGTGGCCATCCCTCCCCCACCCCCCAACCGCCAGCAGGAGCCAGCAAGCCATGTACTTTGTCTTTGGTAACAACAAAGACACTTATCAATTCGTCATGTCTTGGGCTTCGTCACTCTGGTCGTACGGGTGTTGAGGGAAAGAGCAGCTATCAGTGCAAGGTGCTTCTTTCTTCTTCATTTTATCAAATGCAGAAGCAACAGCAAACTCAGTTGAGGCTAGACATGTCGTGGGTAGGTACGCAGGCCTGGCCCCTCACAAGACTTGTCCCAACCTTGTTGCAAGCAGCTTTGTGGAAAAGGAGGCCAAGAGAGGCAAGACAGGGACATGGGTGAAGTTCAACAAACTGTATGAATCCATTCCTCCAACAAGGAGCTTGTTGCGGTTGCCCTTGCTCATTGTGTGTAGGCCACAGGGCTCACTCATCACCAAGTCTCTTGCACAGCACAAGCATGCCCCAACTGACAGCCTGAGGGCACCACCTTGAGGTAGCACAGCACAATGCCCTGTTAAAGCCCACCAGTCCCTTTCCTGGCAATCTTCACCACTACGAGATCGTGCACTCCTTCCACTACCTGCTCTTCGCCATCCAGCTGCCAGCTGGTGACATAGGCGTGGCCAATCACCACCTCACCAACCTCCTCAGGGAGAAGCAGGAGAACAAGGACCATCAGCGAAAGACGGGCGAGTCAACAACCGCCACCAAGCCCAAGGCAAGCGTGGGTGGGGCGGCGTCAAGCGGTGCTGCCACTGCCACTAGCGCGACTACGCACAACTGGCGCGAGACCAAGAAGATGCTCTACACGTCCCTCAAGGATCTACGCAGGTAAAGCGACGCGGCTAACATCGTTGTCAACAACAAAACCCGCAACGGTCACAGTAGCGGCGGTGAACTGGCTGACACGGAGGAGAGGAGAGCTCCCTCACCACCATTTGATTCCTGCGTCAGTTCCAAGGTTGCTCCTCTTCCCTCCTCTCCGAGCTATGTGCTGAGCCGTGCGTGTGGCGTTAGCGCTGCCTCTATCATCAGCCTGGAGTGCAAGGGTCTGATCGTAGACACGGAGCGCAATTATGCCGTGTGTCATACGGGGAAACAACCGGTGACAGCAAGCTCAGGGGATGAATATTCTTCCCGCCGGCAATGTTAACGCCGACCGGCCTTAGCCCGGGTTTTCTAGAAGAAACAGCCCGACGGCTACTCGGCCTATCGGCGATCACAACACTATATCTTTATCTTGAGTCCTTACAGCTATCTAAAAACAACCCACTAGCTAGTTAGTTTCCACCATGTCGTCCGACGTTCAGTCATCTACAACCCAGTCCAAGTTATCTCCTTCGCTGCGGACGGGAATCTTCCCTGCGTCTGGCGGTCTGGGAGGCAGCACCCTCACGCACCTCCTCTCTTTCGTAGACCCGCAAACAGTAACCCTCATCGCGCGCCAGCCAGAAAAGCTTGCAAAGCAAGCAGAGCAAGGGGCCACCATTCGTAAGGCTGACTATGACGATGAGTCCTCTTTGCAACACGTGTTCGATGGCATCAACGTCTTGTTCCTCATCTCCTATCCCAGCATCGAGCACGAGCACCGTTTCAAGGTTCGTGGGTCACAAGCTCCCTCGCTCTATCTCTCTTGACCAACCTCTCAACTGCTTTTTTGTTGCCACGCTGGCCAGGTTGCCAAATCAGCCATCGACGAAGCGATCAGATCTGGAGTCAAGCACATCTTCTACTCGTCTCTCGCCTTTGCTGGGGACGGCAACCGCACGTCTGTCACCCAGGTCATGGCGGCCCATCTCTCGACCGAACAGTATCTCGCACAGATCCATGAAAAGAATCCCTCCTTCTCCTACACCGCGGTGAGGGAGGGCCTGTACTCGGAGAGCTACCCCATCTACACGGCCTTCTTCGACATCAACGACCCGCCAGCCTCGGGCGAGATCCGAATCCCCCACGACGGCTCCGGTCCCGGCATCTCGTGGGCCAAGCGGGACAACTTGGGCGAGGCAACGGCTCGACTCATCGCCCAGTACCTTAAGAATCCCGCGTCGTTCCCGTGGCTCAACAAGATCATCGTCCTCTCCGGTCCCCGCACTTACACGCTCAACGAAACAGCCGGCGTCTTCTCGCGCATTCTCAACAAGCCAATCAAGATCGTGGAGACTAGCGTCGACGACTATGCCGAACAGCCACAGGTCAAATCGGGCCTAGACTACGGGACAGGAGACTGGGCTCGCCTTTGGGCCACCGCCTTTGAGGGGATTCGCCAATCCGAGGCCAACGTCGTCAACTCGCACCTACGAAACTTGCTGGGCAGGGAGCCTGAGGACTTTGAGACAACGATCCGCAACGGTCTGGCAGTCAAAAAGGAGCACTAAATAGTGCAAGTGGAGAGGAATGAGACGAATGTACATGCAGGTGGGGTGGGGCCACTGGGTAGAAGAGAAATTATTGTGATGATTGAAAGTACAGTAACGCTCGAGGCATCCCTCACGCCAAGCAAAGCCTTCCTAACCACCTGAAGAAAGCCACCACAGCGCTCTCGATCATTGTTGCGGATGAGTCGTTGTCATCCGTGCTGGCGCACGTCGGTTCCTGGCCCCCGACTTGTTCATACGACACCGACTGGACGTACATGGCGTCGTTCACCTTGGGCGAAGTGTTGGTGGCCGAGATGAAGAGCGTGATGGCCATGGTGGCGTTGGGCAGGCCAGCCAAGGCGGTCGTCGAGTTGTATGAGCCTAGTAGGACTCCGTCGGCGTAGTAGGCGAAGTAGGTCGGCATGTAGTGGATGGTGTAGTTGTGGAAGCCCGACGATGGATTGCCGAAGGACAGATCGCCGAACCATTTGAGATACTTGTAGACGCCGTCGTTGTAATAGTCCAGCGCGCCGCCGTTTGAAGAATCCTGGTTGGCTCGTATACGGAGGGTGATAGCGTCGAGAGCCGAAGCGCGGCTGTTCAGCTGTACGAGCACAAAAGAGTCCTGCATTAGTGGCGCATATCTAGAATCTTTGGAGGGAAGCAACAAAGGTACCCCGAACTGAGCAGTGAAGCCAGTCGTGGAGGGCGCCTTGAAGATGGCCGTATATATGCCGTAGCCGAAGCTCGTAGACTGGGTGAAGACCGCGCCGGCCGAGAAGTTCTTGCCGCTGCAAGCACTGGTGCATGGATCGATGGACAGCTTGAGCTGGTTGGACGAGGTCGACACCTGGCTGGCTTGATAGACCTCGCTGCTGCTCGAGGTAGAGGTACTGATCGTCCACACAGTGGTGTTGAGCGAGCTACCGAACGAATTAACATGCAGCTGGGCTGTTCATTAAGACATTTGTTAAGTGTGACTCAATGAAGAGCATGAAGAGGCTAGACGTACAAGCGTCAGTGCCGCAGTCTGCGCCATGGAAGCCAGTGTCACATGTGCACACACCGGTCTTGGTGTCGCAGCAGCCACGGCCGGAGCAGCCATTCGGGCATGTCAACTCCTCTGTAGACATTTGTCAAGTCAGTTCAACTCCGATTAGCTCTCTGCTAATAGCCAGAACGGGCTCGTACTGTAGCACTTGGCAGCCGACAGGCCCGTGGTGGAGCTCTCGTGCAAAGTTGAGAGTGTGGGTATGGTCGTCGCCATCTGGTTGACCAGCTCCGTGTAGGTGTCGTCTGAGTGCATAGACACAGGGAGGGCAGAACGATCATTGGTGAATATGGCGCGCCTCCCCCAGGTAGATCTTTTGTTCGTACCATCCTTGTTGACGAGACCGAAGTTGCTGTTCTCGCCGTCGCTCTCACGGCCATCGTAAGGCTGATCGACCCACTGGAACCAGTGGAAGCCTATCATGGCCGGGTGTGTGACCAGAGTAGTGGTGTAGTTCTTGTAGCCCTGCGCGCGCTCGGCCTGGGTGGCGACCGTGAGGCCAGCTCCCTTGGTGTTCGGAAGCCCAGAGTCCTGTCGTTGGAGGAGACATGAGCCGGAGTTATAAGTTGACACTGGGGGAGCCGTGTACGTTGGCCTTGTAGGCAAACTCGCCGATTAGAATAGGCTTGTTCGTGGCGGCGTAGATGGCTGCGATGCGTGACATCGGCGGGCCGTTGCGTTCGGGGGGGCTGGGGTAGGCGTTGATCGAGATCACGTCATTCCATTCCGCCGCGGCCTTGAGCACAGCGTCGATCGGCTTGCCGACGAACCGAGCACCCATAATCATGTGATACGGGTCAACCTTGCGGATAGCTGATGCAAAAATGAATAAGAGATCATCCACACGTGCAGGCGAGATTAGACAAGTGTATCTGTGCACAGCCTCCCTCTACAAAACCAAAGCGAGAAGCGATCTGACGATCTTAATGAAGAACAAGTGGCGCGTTACCGGTGCAGGTGACATTGAAGAACTTGGCAGCAGCGATGTAGGCGAAATCCGACGAGTCGGTGGTGTGCACGGACGAAGCGTTGGGACGGGCGTCAATGTTATCAAAGCTTGTGTAGGTCGTGTTCCTGCCGGCATGTGTGAGCATGCTAAGGACACAAGAGAGAGCGGTGAAGGGAAGAGGGGAGTAACCATGTGGTTGATTGGGTCGTACCAGGCCTTGTTGAGCGCATCAATGGTCGAATATCTGCTCTTCAGGAAAGATACAGCACGGACGCGGCCGGGGGATGTCTGATTCAGTGAGATGAGCATGTTGTCTAGGATGCTGCCCGCCAAACGCCAGTCGTCACCCCACCACATCTTCGCGTGGCATAACAACATGTCAGTGTTGACGCATCTCTCTGCTTGAGGTGAATGGGAGCGTCACCTCGTTGTCAAGGAAGTAGCCGATCAAGAGCGGATCATTGCGATAGGGCGAGCAGCCCGACGTGGCCAGGCTGTTCACGCGCGTCTCCCAGGCCGGATCGAACACGTCAGGAAACAATCCCCGCGCCCAGGTGTCGAAGTCCTTTCCCAGACCCAGGGCTCTGGTGTAGGGCATGCCTTTGGAGATCGCCTCGGAGTCGCACCAGGCGCCCATAGTGTTGAGCTTCCACGATGCCATGCGAGAAACAACTGAGTCGGCCCACGCCGACTGGCTGCCAAACTTGGCCTTCACGGCGTTGTTATACGCAGCAACACCTTTAGAGATGCGAGTGCTCAGTGCATGCCTGGTTGTCCCGTCCCGCGCATGCGGTTGAGAGGCTGCAGATCGTACCGCTGGTGCTTTTGTCGCCGCCATAGTTGACGACATCCACGCCATTGGAGAAGAAACGGGCGCCGTTGGGGTCTATGAACCACCAGGCGCCCTTGGCCGACTTGCCGACGGTGAAGAAGCAGCGATCGGGATAACCAAAGTCTACGCAAGCTCCTGCTCGAGAGATAAACGTTCAGTGACGGAACTGCAGAGATAGCCAAGCGTAGTACCAGTAGAGATGTAGTAGGTGGCAACCGTGAGCAGAAGAAGGACGATAAGGCCGTAGCGCGCCATAGTGCCACCGCGGTGAAAGATGCCACTGAGACTCTTGCTGAGGTATCGCTTTTTTAAGGTGTGACGGCCAACAGCCACCGCGAAAGTCCGCACTCCACAATTCTCCGCAGTTGTGCAACCCAGCCACATTGCTGCAACCGGGGATTTGATCGCCACCCACAAGTTGGTTAGGCTGTATTATCTTCCGGTCCGCCAGTTACCAGTGGCCACGTTCATATTTGTTAAGGGCTCAGGCGGCAGACCTAATTCATCACCATTTCGGGGGCCCTTTTAGCGCAATTGTAACACACTATCACCCAGTGACTCATGCTGCAACACGTGCGGTGCAGCTGACAGAGATGCAACTGTGTTGAAGACTACCTCTGCTGGCACCTTGAACACCACGTTGCAGTCACTGATGTAGGCTGTCCCTCCATTTATGGAGATAGTTGGCTGTGTGGGATTTCTGTGTGCCAGGACCACGCTGATTGTTCTGGGACTGATGTGCTTGCCATTGCCATGGGCTATGGTGGCCACAGCTGAGAGCTGCATCACCTCCAAGGCATACTTGTGGTGTTGTTTGCAGATGCCTCCAGCATGTGGTGCCAGACCTTGAAGCCACTGCTCATGAGCCTTGAAGAACAGGTCCACTGAGTGTGCAGTAATCCCCTAATTGAGAAGAGGGTGCCATAGCAGAGTATATGCTGACAGTCCAACCTCAACCTTGGAGTTGTTCTGTGATTGGGATTTGCTGCTTCCGCTTGATGCACTCAAGCCTGTCCACCTAGCAATGAGAGAATTCAATCAACAAGAAGGAAACAAAGCCTCAAACCATTCTTCTTCTGCTGTATCGTGCAGACTCGCTGTGCGTTATAGCTGGAGCATGTCAAGTAAGCACCCGGCGGGGGTGGGTGCGGGACGTGGTGGCGGTGATGCTCCTGAACGGCTGCTACGTGGTGGGTCCGCTGGTGCTGGTGGGCCTGCCCGCGTGGCTCCTGTTCACGTCGTGGTGGTGGGTAGGGGTGGGTTTCATCACCACCTACCTCTACCTCTCCTTCGACGGCTCCGAACGTAAGCTAGGTACGTTTAGCGTTCCCAAAGAGAACAGATATTCACGCAAGCAGCTGACTCCGTGGTGCAGGCAAGCCGTGGCAGTGGTTCCATGACCACGCGGTGTTCAGGTACCTGTTCGACTACTTCCCGTGCAGCATCGTCAAGACTGCAGAGCTGGACCCGTCCAATGTGTACGTAGTCCTGGGCCTGCTTCCTGCTCGCACCAAGAAAATGTCCCTTCAAGAGCGCCTGACCACGGACCGCGAATCAGATACGTGCTCGCGGTCCATCCGCACGGCACGCTGGCGCTCAACCGCGCCATCTTCTGCTTCAACAAGAAGGAGAGGTACGTGAATGCAATTGCCTGCTCTACAGGGTGCTGATCTCCGTTCTCCCTGGCAGATGGAACAAGCATTTCCCGGGGGAGACGCGCGATTTGGTGGCGTCCACGGCATTCAAGGTACGAGCTACTCGATGCAACCGATCACGAGGTCGACTGACGTCATCGGCCACCTTTCGCAGATTCCTTTCATTCGCGACTTGTGGCTGTGGACGTCGTGTGTCGACGCGTCCAAGCATGTGGCTGCCAATGTGCTTCGCCACCACTTGTCCGTGCTCGTATATCCTGGCGGTACCCTCTGTCCCCGCGGCAATACAGACTACGCAGGACACGCTTGACCTCTGTGTGACCTGCTTCGTCTTCACCGATGGTCGCATGGTGAACCATGGTGGATGACGTCGTTAGGCGAAGCGGAGCAGATCAGGACAGAGTACGGCAAGGAGAAGATCTACCTCAAATCAAGAAAGGGCTTCGTGAGGCTCGCCATGGAAGAGGGCGCCCATCTCGTTCCTATCTACGTGTTTGGCGAGACCTCCCTCTACAAGGTTTTCTCTCAAGCTCCACCTCACCACGTTTGGTTAGTCTGACCACACAATGCAGACCTCTTCCTGGGGCATGGGGTGGCGCATGTGGGTGTCCAAGCGCTTCCGTGTGGCTGTCGTGCTCTTCCTGGGCCGGTACAACAACCATTTCTTGACGTTGTGTGCGTTGGCTGATGTACGTGTCGGTGATACAGCTTCCTCGCGGCGCCCTACTCTGTGCCCCTCACGGCTGTTGTAGGCGAGCCCATACCCGTGCCCAAGGTACGCTCTGACCGAGCTCCGCAAGGTGGGACACGTGTGTTCTCCGAAGCTTAAAAAAGAACACGCCTCACCTCATACTCAGACGAACAACCCGAGCGCAGAGGCTGTCGAGGTTCTGCACAAACGCTACGTGGCTGCCTTGTCCCACCTATTCGAGACGCACAAGGCCGCCCATGGCTACGCCGACCGCACTCTCCAGATTGACTAAATTGCCCTCGTTCCTTGTCAACTTGGGGGGGCAGTCGTTACAGCTTAATATGTCCAGGTCAGCTTCCACGACTGGCCCATGCTTTGCTGGAGGCCCTCCACGGTCAGCAGGCCCGAGATCGGGTCGAAGCCCAGAGGCATAGGACGGCCGTCCAGCAACACCTCCTTCGGCCGTTGGCTGAGCCCGGCCACCGAGACCTTGTGCACCTTCAGCTGCGCAGCGCCCGCGTAGTTGTTCTCCAGAATCTGACACGGAGTAACGTCGTGCGTGAGCTGCCCGTGTGTGACGGTCGAGCGATCGAGCGCTTCGTGAGGTGGGGGAGGGAGTGTACATTGGCAAGGAAGTAGCCGCTGGTCGCGCTTTCGGCGACGTGGTAGATGGTGTGGGCGAACTGGCGGCCCTCTTCAAAGGCGTAGCCGTCGCCCGAGTCCTGGTAGAGCGAGCCGACGGCGGTGCCCTGCGCGGAGAGGGCGGCGACCAGGTGGAAGTCGTTCTGGCGAGCCGCTGTGGTGGTCAGCGCCGGCTCCTGCAGCGGCAGCACTGTTCCGCCACGGATGTGCACCTATCGCGGGTGGATGAGGTCAGGGCTGGCCACCCCCCCCCCCGATTCGGGAATCGCAGCGAGCGTTGGCTGAGGCCAGGCGAACGTACGTTGATCTTCTCGAGCGGCGTGTGGAGGTTGGCCCACGCCGGGGTGTGGGCGTTGAGGGGGGCAAGCGTGAAGAAGTCGTACCACTTGCCGGCGGGGAAGTAGGCGAGGACAAACTCGGTGTTGGGCTCGAGCACGGGGGAGATGAGCAGGCCCGACCCGATGAGGAACTGGCGGTCGATGCCCCACGTCGCCACGTCGTCGCCGAACTCGAAGAAGAGCGGGCGCGCCACCGTGGCTCCGCCCGTGTGGGCCTGTGTGCGTAACACAAAAGGCAACGCGCGATTAAGTCCCGGGAGTGGTGTGCCTCCGCCAGTGCGACCTCCGTACCTCGTGGAAGAGGGTGTAGTAGTAGGGCAACAGCGAGTAGCGGACGGCCAGGATGTCACGGCTGATCGCGGCGACCTCGGGCCAGGTGTACGGCTCTGCGCGAGCGGTCGTGTTACACGAAATCATAAAGAACGAAATAGGACTCACCTTGAGAAATGCTGCCGAGGGAGTTATGGTTGCGGGAGAACGGATAGAAGGCACCCAGCTCCATCCATCTCGCACATAGCTCGGCCGTCGTGTTGAGCTCTGTCCACGTATACATTATATCAAAAATAATATTAATGCTAAAATCCACATCAAATACTACTTATCAAATATTATCAAATCCTGCTCTACGGGTTGTTGAGGTACGTACGGAAGCCGCAGATGTCGGCGCCGACGAGAGGAATGCCAAACATCTGGAAGTTGAGGATGCCCGGGATCGACAGGTAGAGGTCCTTCCACGTGCTGGCGTTGTCGCCGAGCCAGTGGCCGGCGTGACGGCCATGGCCGGGGTAGGTCGAGCGGCTGATGATCACCGGCCGCTTGTCGTTCCTCAGCTTGCGCAGCGCACGATAGGTCGAGCGAGACTCCGAGTAACCTGGGACCGCACGCACGTTTGTCCTCAGCACACGATACGACACGACACGACACGACACGACACGACACGACACGACACGACACGACACGACACGACACGACACGACCAATGATACTAAGCGCAGACAAGCACCGTAGAGGTTGTGCATGTTGTAGTGGGTAGAGAGGTGCTGGTGGGCGTCCATAGAGATGGTGTTCTTGTCGAGGGATGCAGTGCAGCCCTTGTTGTTGATGGCATAGGGCGGCTTGTTGAGGGAGCCGAACTGGGCCGGGTCCCGCTCACGCTGCTCCGCGGGAGGCGTGGCGCACTCGCCGTCGCAGAAGTTGCTCGGCTCGTTCATGTCCGCCCAGATGCCTGCGCGCGAAAAAGTGAGCCAGCGCGAAGCAACATTTGGGGCGAGGCATTGTCACCGTCGACGGGGACAGTGTCGAGGAAGCCCTTGAGCTGCGTCTCCCAGTACTTGTCCGCGTAGTCGGTCCACGCCGTGAAGCCAGGCCACACCTTGCCGATCAACGGAGTGCCTGCCCACCGAGTCCAGATTTGTCAGCACACCAACAACGCACGTGCACGCACGCACGCACAGAGGCAAGGACGTACCGGTGGCGTTCCTGGTGATGAAGATCTTGAGGGCGAGTCCCTGCTCGTAGGCATCGTAGCTGGTCACGTTGGCGATGCCGGCGTCGACGATCACGATGTAGTGCTGGCCGTTGTCGTGAAGACGGCGCACAAAGTTCTGCATCGTATGCATGTCACCGAGTGGGTGAGTCACAATAGGGCGGTGGAGAGCTGCTAGTGGAGCGTGGGTGGCTCACCTGCATCTCCTTAACAGGGTAGCGCACTGGATCGAACGTGAAGTCGAGGTACTTGTCCATGTAATCGATGTCGTTCCCTGGAATGATATTGAATGAATGGTGAGAAATGGAAATAGGAGCGGGGGCCGTAGGCAAGGGCCAGCGGGAGGCGTGGGTACACATGGTGTCGAGAGGGATCTGGTGTTTGGCGTATTCGGAAACGACCGTCTCCACCTCGCTGAGGTTGTGGTAACCGTAACGGCACTGGTGCCAACCCAGAGCCCAGTACGGCGGCTACAACACGCGCACGCAAAACGCAAAGGGAAAAAAATACAATCGATCGGAGTTAAAAAGCCGAAGTCATGGCCAAGCCGCGGTTCGAGGCGGCGGCGCACCATGTGAGGACGGCCGATCAGCTGGGTGTACTGGTCTACCACGGCCGCGGGCGAGGGGCCGAGCATGAAGTAAAAGTCGAGGACGCCTCCGATGGCACGGTAGGTGAGGGACGTGGGGCCGAGGTAGACGTCCAGGCCATTGCTGTTGAGCAGGAACACGCCGTGCGCCTGCCATCACGAGATCGCGGGTGTGGTTAGCGCAAGCGTTTGCGCAAAGACGTCACACAGAAGGCATAGGGCGCCTACGAGCTTGGACTGCTGACGCATCTCCATGTAAAAGGGGTGCGAGCCGTAGAGGTTCGTCAAGAACGGAGTTCCGCCGTCATCTGGTTAGTGTGTTGGGTTGAGTTGTGGAGGTGATGGCAGAGGCTTCAAAAGAAACGAACGGGGGAGCTCGAACCGGCGGCGAAGAAGGTGTAGTAGATGGACGAGGAGTTCAAACGCAGAGGGTGCGCGCGCTCGCCCAGGCCGTACACATACGAGTCCTGGTAAACGCGGTCGGTGGAAAAGGTGAGCGAGCCCCATCACTCCGATTGCTGCTGAAACTCTAGCCACGGCCAAAGCAAACCTGGGGAAGCTGGGTGCTGATCTCGAGGTACTGGTCCTCAAACACAAGACCGTTAAACTCCTCGTTGCCGGTGTTGCCTGTTGTGGGCCATCGAATCACAACAGTGATAGATTAGATTTCTAATTCTTTGTTTTTGTTTTATTTAATATTGTTTGTGAGTGGGTGGGTGACGTACGAGGTGACGAGGTGTTGAACAGGGTCTCGCCAGTCGACTTGCGCACCACCGCAAAGGCAAAGGGATAGTCGGTGAGCACGAAGTCGTAGTCGGTCGAGGACGGCACGACCGGGGATGACGACAGCTCGGTGTTGACGATTTCAGGCACTTCCCAGCGCTTCTCGTTCGCATCAGTGATCTTCACGCGGAGCTGCGACTGTAAGAATGAATTGTGAAGGAAAATGAGCCAAGTGTCTGCAAGTCTCGTGAGCAGGGCGAGCTGGGTGATGTACGTGAGTAAGGAAGTCGACACTGAGGCGCAGGAGCGGCAGATCCTTTCCGTAGAAGTAGCCACCATCGACCAGCTGCAGGTAGGCCTCCAGACCGCCGGCCTTGTCCACTCGCTTGATCACGCGATAGCCTGACCACCACAAAAGGAAAAGGAGCCTTACCATCAACCCACAAGAACGAAAACGAAAATAAAAATGTCCACAACAACGAAAAAGAAAGCGAGGTGTACCCTTGACGGGAGGGTTGGGATGGAAGCAGGCCGGGACGCCAGTGCCGCTCGGGCAAGAAGTGCCGGTGGGAGACCAGCAGCAGCCTCTCGACTCGCACGCCTGTTGGTTGTCGTGAGACTCGGGATAAGCGCATGCCTTGCGCACGCCTCCGGCCAGACACTGGGCAGCCTCCGCCTCAGCCTGCAATAACAAGTGAGTCATACCAAAGAAGCAGATGAAGAGGATAGAATAATAAATCTCAAGATCTCTTCCGGGTCCACCAATCTGATAAGACAAATAGCAACAGGAGGGTGACTGTACCGAGCTGGCAAAGGCAGCCACAAGACCCAGAAAGAGAAGGAGGGTCGCTGCAGCTCTCTTCATCAGGAGGTGAATGGTTTGTGCTACGGGCAGAGCGCGGAAGGAAAGAGAGAATAACTTAGGCCAGTGTTCCTTAACCTGCACCACCGGGCGGCCTCACCCGTCGGCAAAACGCGCCACGGGAAAGCACGCCACAACTCTTTCTGTGGCCAACCTGCCACTACCATGACCGTTGGACAAGCCGATTGGATCCCCAAACTCTTACGCGGCTGGTGGAAATGAGCTCCAGCTGTGCTGACGTCATGCCACGCTGGACAAAGAGAAGAGGAAAAACCACTTTTTCTTGCAAGGCAGCGATTTGCGGCCATCTGTTTTGCAGCCCAGCGAGATGGCGACGTACAACGACCCGCAGGAGTCGTACTATACGCCACAACAGGGGCAGGGCGGCCCGCGCGGGCCAGCTATCCGCGACGGCAAGCGCATGCGAAAGGCCATTCAGAGGAAGACGGTCGATTTTTCATGCCCCACTGTTGAGTACTTCGAGGTAAGTCGGACGACGTTGTGGCCCCTTCATGTTCTGACTTGTATATATGGCCTGATGCCAATAAATCCAATTTCTACAAATTGTCCCATCGAATTTGAGCAACAATTGGCGATGGAGGGGAAGGGGGGGGGGAGGCATAACGTTGCGAGCTGGCAATGCGTGCTGACACTGGTATGCAACCTGTTCTTGGCCTTCAGACGCGGATGTACCAAAGGGATTACAGAGATTACCATGCACTTGAACCGGACCCAGCCTACGTCAGAAAGGTACCAACATCGCCGCGGCTCTCGCATCCTCCCTGCTTCGCTGCTTTGCCAGCGTGATCCGGTGGTGGTTTGTCTTGCGTCTTGGCCCACTCTTACATGGCCACGCCACACACGGTCTTCAACACACAAGTTGGAGCCTCCCATCTTTTGGGACCACAACCCGAGCACGAGCATCACGACCAAGTTTGTACATTCGTCAGTGAATCAGGTCAAGTGCCCAATCAACTGCGTCGCGGTACCGCGCTCCCTTCCTGTGGTGGGAGGTGTCGACGCCTTGGCCGCCTTGGTGGCCGCGCTCTTATGGTGTCCATGTGGTGCGGTGTCCAGTGGACGCCAGAGGGACGGCGGCTGATCACGGGAGCGTCGAGCGGCGAGTTCACGCTCTGGAACGGTTTCACCTTCAACTTCGAAACAATTTTGCAGGTGCTTGTCCTCAGTGGGTAGCAGGGCCACAAGCCAGCTCCATGCCGCTGTGTGACACCCCCCCCCCCCATCTATCTACACAATCTCACCCTCCCCATATTTTCAGGCTCACGACACGGCGATCCGTTCGATGGTGTGGAGTCACAACGACCAGTGGATGGTGACGGGCGACCACGAGGGCATCGTCAAGTACTGGCAATCCAACATGAACAACGTCAAGGCCTTCTCGGCCCACAAGGAAGCCGTCCGTGATATCACGTAACGTGTCCTCCCTTACAGCCCCTTTCCTCCTTCTGTCGCCTGACCTCACACGCACACGCGCGCGCACACACACGCTCACTTCTCGCCTCATCGTAGCTTTGCGCCGTCGGACATGAAGTTCTCCACGTGCAGTGATGACGTGTCGATCAAGATCTGGGATTTCACCCGCTGTACAGAGGAGATCACACTCACGGGTACCCGCCAGCCCGCGAGACACGGCGCCTCTTTGCCGTGCGTGGCCTTGTCCCTTTCCTCGCGACTCACAACCGGTTGCTGCGTCGCTGGTGTACCAGGTCACGGTTGGGACGTCAAGTGCCTGGACTGGCACCCGGTCACTTCCCTGCTGGCGTCGGGAAGCAAGGACAACCTCGTCAAGCTGTGGGATCCCAAGTCGGGCAAGAACCTGACCACGATGTACGTCCAACGCACGCGCGCCCAGCTTTGTTTCGACAAAGCCAGGACGAGAGGAGGCGTCGCTCAGACAGTGATGCTGCTGCTGCAGACACGGACACAAGAACACGATCCTGGCAGTGGAGTGGAACAAGAACGGGAACTGGCTTCTCACCGGCTCGCGGGACCAGCTGCTGAAGATATTCGACATTCGAACGATGCGAGAGCTGCAGACGTTCCGAGGACACAAGAAGGAGGTCACCTGTACGTTCGTTGTTGCCCCCTGCGTTTTATTTACTCATTTATTTATATTATTAATTTAATTTTTAAAATATTCTTTTTCATTTTAACACACGAAGGCGCCACGTGGCATCCGGTACACGAGGACTCCTTCACCAGCGGCGGGTATGATGGAAGCATTCTCTTCTGGCGCGTCGGGTACGATCACCGCCTTGCTGCAGGCGCCTCGGAATCCGTTCCGATTGCATTGTACAAGCAAAGCTCTGCCCTCACCTTTTCCATCCTAGGCTTGACGCGCCGCAGGGCGTCATCCAAAACGCGCACGAGGGCTCCATCTGGGACATGGCCTGGCACCCTCTGGTACTACTCAGCTGTTTCGTTTGCCATGTGTGGAAGAGAGTTCACAATTGCAATGGCGCTCACGCCTATTTGTTTTTTATTTACTTATTATTGTTATTATTATTGAA
>JANDJZ010000528.1:0-27211 GCA_027943245.1 Acanthamoeba sp. SK_2022b | reverse complement strand
TTAATCTTTTTCCTTGTCTTCCATGAGAGTTGTGCGCAGCCTATGGAGCTGTTGGCGCTGATCGTCGGACAGGGCAGCCACCGCCTCTTCATCAAGCGTCGCACCTTCCTTCTGTTCTACATCGCTAGATCGCAGCGTCGTTAGATACTCCCGCCAGCGCGCCAGGAATGCAGCCACCACCTGCCCATCTTGCACGTCCTTGTGCAAGCGGAACTGTGCCGCGTGGGAGAGTCAGTCTGCAGTCGCGTTGTGGGCGAGCCGTGGGCAACAACTGCGCACCTCCTGCGAGACGAAGGCGTCGCCCAAGTCCCGCATGTTCTGTGGCAGCCGCCGACGATGCGTGCGAAGAATGGCACGGTACAAGCCCCGCACACCTCCTCGGTGGGCTGGCGAACGCAACAGGGTGGCGCTGCTGTTCATCTCTGTATGTGCTCTCTGAACAAAAGAAAAATAAAACCTAATAAAAAAGAAACAATCGCCATCACCTGATGGCGTCACCTCTCTGGCCTTTCTGTTCTACTCAGATGCCTGCTATCTGGTATCTATGTGCCTGAGGTGTGGGTTGTCCTTTCCACAATACTATCTTTTGGACTGATCTTTCGCTTCTGGTAGGTAGAGGCCCCTGTTTCAGGGGAAGCCAGAGTCATGTAGAAGGTACTTGCAGAACTGTTTGCCTCCCCCACACAGATGATAAAATGAGAATAAAAGTGGTGGAGGGGCATACTTGGTTGAATGACTTGAGGAACAAGAGGTGTCCATGAGGTGCTCCGCTTATTGCTGGCACTGTTGTTCTTGTAGGCCTGCCAGGTTTGGGATTTTTACAATATCCTGGGATGTGTAGGACTTGTTCACTCAACCAATGAATATGAAACATATAGTGCTGGGGATAACATCACATACACTTACACAACGAATAATTTGAACATCAGTTTATTGTACATATATGCAATAGAGGTAGGTGAGAACCCAATTTAAAACACAGTATGTGAATGCAATGACAACATAGCATTTTGTTGAACTCCTTCAGTCTTGGAGCACAAATTTGGTAAAGAGCCTGAGACCATCCTCAAACCACCTCTCTATGTTGAAAAAACAGGGCAAACACATTGGCAGGATGAATGGGTGAAGGTACAGATAAACTTCCAGCAGTGTCTGTGAAAAAGGAAGTGTTTGGCTTGGCTTGGTGAAGCACACCACAAGGGCATGAATATAGAGGAAGATGATGGGTCCTTCCATCTGGCGCCTGATGGTGAGCTGGTTGCCGTTTTAAAGGGACAGGAGATTGAAGCCCCCAATGGGGATGGGGGGCAGCACCTGCTGCCACATTGCCTTGTCATCCTTCTCTAACCTGCTCTATTATCAAATGAGAGGTTGAAAATGACTGGCGTTTTTTTGTGCACTCATTTCCAGGAATGCAGTGCTATCTGGGGAATTAACCAGCTTTAGACCAAGAAACAAAAAAAGGTTGTAATTTTAAGTTTACAATATTTTAGGTAGGGTAATTGTTTGTTATGTGCTATAAAATGGATTTTAATGAGGTAAAATTTCTCATTTTATTGATGTAAAAGTCAATGGAGAGGACCAAAAAATGGAGGGTCGTTTTTTGTGATGTGAAAATGATGTTAAATTTACAGATGGGCTTACAAAACCAGCTGGGGCAGGCATCTCGGTTGTCATTCAGATGTTGGGGAGGTGGTTTGGTGTTGTGACAATAAGACAAAAAAGCAAGTGAGCAACCCCTGTATGACCCTACATCTCCTGAAACTGGGAACTCCAGGCTGCAAAATTCTATCACTGCATTGGTGTTTGCCCTGCAAAGCCAATGTTCAATCATTGATGGGTGGAGTAGCACTTGATGATCTTCTTGGGTGCTTCAGCCATTCATGACAGCAGCCATCAGCAGGGAATCATCATCAAAGGTTATCAGATGCACCATGTCAAAATACGGCGCCACCCAGTGGATGCAGTGTAAAGTCAACACATCCTTTTGCATGTATACATGAACCATGCTGCTGGTATAGCTCCTGCACTTCATGCCTTGATGCTGCACTGTCATGCATGTGCAGGTGGTGTGTTTGCACCTGCCTCATTGCCTGCATCCTTGCTGATGACCATTGCACAAAGGTTTTGCTTCAGCACACATGCTTGCTTGCCACCATTGTGGCACACATATAACCTCCCATCTGGTCCTGTATGAGCATGTGATGTTGATGGACATCTTGGGGTTTATGCTTGCCATACCATGTGTATGCAATGCTCATGCACCTCTATCACCACAAAAAAGCCTACAATTTGGTCATGTGTGGGCATGTGATGTTGGAGGTCTTCATGACATTTATGCTTGCTATACCATTGTGTACACATACACAATGCTCATGCACCTTCTTTCCCACAATCACACCCTCTATGTTGTCATGTTTGGGCATGTGTTGTGGGTGATCATGGTGCCATTTTGGCTTGCAATACCATCACAAAAGTATGCACAATGCTCATGCACCTCTTTCACTAAAGATGTGCACTTAATCTGGTCTTGTATGTGCATGTGTTGTGGGTAACCTTATTGCCATTTATTCTTACTAGTCTATCTGATTCATATGTGTGGAATGTGCCCATGATGTCTTACGGAATCGTGTTCGCGTACAATCTGCCTGGCCTGCTCGACAAGGAGCCGCTCGTCCTCGACTTCGAGGCCGTGCCCGACATCTACATGGGGCGCATCGCCTCATGGAACGACAGCAGGATCGCCGCGCTCAACCCCGACATCGCCCATCTGCTGCCCAATCAGTCCATCATCGTGCTTTACGTGACCACAACTCAGGTGCTCATCAGCCTGGCCAACACGGCCATCAGCATGGAGGTGCCCGAGTACGCCGCCATCGTGGGCAACTCGAGCCGGTCCGACATCTACCCGGTGGTCTCTCTAGACCCCGAGCGCACCTACGCCGTGTCAAACCTGGGGGCGACGCAGTCGGCGCTCAACAGCGTGCCCTACCTGTTTGGCGCCAGCAACACGTTCGCCGCGGGCACGAGGCCCAACATCGCTATGGCTTCCATGCGCGGTCACTTCACCAACAACAAGGCACTGGCGCCCACCAAGGACAGCATCGTCAACGCCATCTCCAACGCTACCGACCCGAGCTCGCAAAGCATCTACTTTGCTCCCGGGGTCGAAAGCTGGCCCATCGTCGCCACCAACGCCTTCATCGTGCGCACCCGTAGCATGCAGAGTGTAGTCAAGGCCCGTGGACTCGCCGAGTGGATCTACTGGATCCACGCTTCGGAAGCGGGCCAGGACATCGCCAGCGCCAACCAGGTCATCCCGTCGGGCAGCTCGCCGGTGCTCATGCGGCGCATCGTGGCTTCCGTGGTCAACATCACCGTGGACGGCATGGCTGTGAGCCCGCTGGCCGGCTGTGCCTCGGTCGATGGAGTTCTCTGCTCGGAGCGCGGCACGTGTAGCTCGGGCCGATGCGACTGCGAAGCGGGGTGGCATGGCGCAGCTCGGCCGGCTCCGGCGACTCGACTTCGCTGACCATCGCCCTGTCTACAGTGATTCCGCTCGCCGTCTTGGCTCTGTGCCTCCTCGCGGTCTGCTTCGCTGTGGCGCTCTTGGTGGTCTACCGACGTGGGCGCCTGGACAACTACGATTGGGAGATCGACCCGGCCGAGCTCGAGCTCGGCGAACAGCTGGGCTCCGGCGGCTACGGCGTGGTCCACAAGGCACTGTGGAAGGGCACTGAAGTGGCGGTCAAGATGATCGGCGGCGAGGGGGTAGCCTACGGCGCTGTCCAGGTGTCCAACTTCCGAAAGGAGGCTCAGGTCATGTCTGTGCTGCGCCACCCCAACGTGGTTCTCTTCATGGCCGCCTGCACCAAGCCGCCAAAGATGTGCATCGTCATGGAGTTCATGTCCTTGGGCTCCCTCTACGACGTACGTCCAAGTGTGTATGTGCGTGCCTGCGTGCCTCAACCGCATAAACTAACCAATTAATCGCTCTTGCTTAAAATCTGTGGTTGTGACAGTTGCTCCACAACGACCTCATCGCCGACATTCCGATGATGTTGCGGCTCAAGATCATCTACCAGGCGGCCAAGGGCATGCACTTCCTCCACTCGTCGGGCGTGGTGCACCGGGACCTCAAGTCGCTCAATCTCTTGCTGGACTCCAAATGGAACGTCAAGGTGAGCGACTTTGGCCTCACCAGCTACAAGGAGTCCATCGCCAGTCGCAGCGGGGGAGAGGCCGGCGTGCTGGGCACTATTCAGTGGACGGCGCCCGAGGTGCTGGCCGAGCAGACCGACATCGATGGTCTACGTGCCGACGCCTACATGCGCGCCGACGTGTACTCTCTAGGCATCGTCATGTGGGAGGTGCTCACCCGCGCCGAGCCCTACCACGGCATGCTGCCGGCCCAGGTGGCCGTATGGGTGATCATGTACAACACGCGACCGAGCGACCTGCTCGACGCCGGCGGCAAGCAGGGCAACAACGACATGGAGCGGGACTACATCGAGCTCATGCGCGCCTGCTGGCACCAGGACCCCACGGTTCGACCGTGCTTCCTCGACGTCATGACTCGCGTGTCGCAGATCTCGGGCGACACGATCACGGGCACCACGTCGGGACAGAGCAGCAGCAGTAGCAGCGCCACCATCACCGCCACGCCCACTGCGACGACCAGCTTCAGCGGCCCAGACAAGCGGGGAGACGGGGCCAGCACCGCGAGCACGGACGGCGACGACGCCGGCGGCGCCGCAGCCGCCGCAGCATTCACCCGAGCCCGCCTGCCGCGCAATGACGTGAGCTTCGTCGTGTGTGACCTCGCCGGGTTCGACGCCGTCTGGCATCGCGAGCCCGCCGGGGCGCGGGCGACGATCAGCGCCTACATCGACCTTGTGCGCCAGGCCTGCCGCAAGCACCGAGGCCACCTCTTCTCCCGGCCCATCTACCACAGCGGCGGCACGTTCCTGATCGCCTTTGAACCCGGCGCCTCGGCGCTGGACTTTGCCCTCGAGGTTAGCGCCGCGGGCGCCAAAAGCTGTGGCGGTGTGGCCCACCTGCGCATCGGCATCTCCCAGCACGCGGGCGCGTGCCCGCCGGCGGCGGACGACCCATTTCGGCGGGGCTACCAGGAGTCGTGCTACGCTGCGGCGTGCAAGATGTGCACGAGCGCAACGGGCGAGGGTGCCATCGTGTGCACGTCGGAGATCTCTCGCCAGCTCTCCGCGCCGCAGGGCAAGCGCTTCGTGAGACGCGGCGACGCTGCGGTCTTGGTGGACAGCGAGGTCGACGCCGAAGACAAGCAGGGCGACAACGGTCAAGACGATGACGTCGACGACGATGACGCGGACGTGGTCTCGCAGAACATCCACCGCGGAGGCCTGTGCTCCTCCAACGTCTGCTCGTTCATCATTAGCAGTGACAAGCTGGTCAAGAGCGACGTCAAGGTGGGCTCGGGAGGCTACGGACGGGTGTGGAAGGGCACCTACGGCGGGCAGACCGTGGCCATCAAGACGCTTCACGCCAAGATGGATGAGGCACAGCTACTGGCGCTCCGGGAGGAGGCGGCCATGGTCTACAACATCGACCACCCCTACGTCGTGCGGTTCATCGGGCTGGCGCTGTCGACCAAGGACGGCACCCCGATGTTGGTGATGGAGTACATCAAGGGGGGCAACCTCGAGCAGCTCCTCGACTCCTCGTGCAAGCTGAGCTGGAACGACCGGATGCGGATTCTGTGGACCGCGGCTCTGGGACTCGAGGCGCTCCATACCAAGTTCGGCATCGTGCACCGCGACATCAAGCCCTCCAACCTGCTGGTGGAGAAGACCCACGGCAGCTTCGCCGTCAAGATCGCCGACTTTGGCTTCGCCATCTACACCCAGGGCAACACGGCCACCACTCACGCCGGTGGCACGCCGCTGTGGACTGCGCCCGAGTTCTACGGGCCCGCCTTCGGGGCGGACGACGGCAGCGCCGACCCGACGAGCAGCCAACAGATTACCGGCAAGGCCGACGTGTTCTCCTTTGGCATGGTCATCTGGCAGGTGCTCACGCGCAAGCTCCCCTACGCCTCAGGCTCCGGCGGCGATCGGAAGAACCTCCATGGGGTCATCGAGGACATCCTGGCCAACAGGCGCCCCACGATTCCGAGCGACTGCCCGCCCGATCTCGCAGCGCTCATCAAGAAGTGCTGGCGCCGAAACCCCGCCAAACGACCGGACATAACCACCGTGAGCATGTTCTTTAGCAGCACCGTGGGGATGAGCGAGCCGTGAGCGCGCCTTCCGTGTATTGTATGGAGAAACGAAGAGGTTACCAGAACTCCTAGTCACGGCGTTTAAAGCGCAGGACGCCAGCCCTCTTGTCCGACATCAACGAACACGAGCACGCGACTCCAGAAGGCCAGAAGTAAAGGCGCAACTCTTCAATAGATCTTTGCTTCTCAGTGTTTCGGCTTATCAGAAGACCAGACAACAGTTTGAGCCACCACAAGAAACGAGGACATCGCCGTTAGGGGCCACGGTAACGTAGTTGGGATCCCAAATCTGGTCTGGCTTTTGATGGCCCGGCGTGCCAATGCTGCAGAGGAGCTCGAAGTCGGGGCTCCACACCTGCACGCGGTGATTGCCTTGGTCCGCCACCAGGATGTTACCGGCGGCATCCACGTCGACGCTTGAGGGTTTGAAGGGCTCCTTGTCACCTGGCAGAGTACCCCTGAAATCTCGAATGAACATTCCCTTGGGACTCCACACCGACACTTTGTGGCCGTAGAACTCGGCGATGAGGAAGTTGCCCGTGCAGGGGTCGACAGTGATGTCTTGGGGATCGTGTAGGTCGCCGCCGAAGGAGGAGACGAAGGCACCGTCTGGCCGCCAGATCTGAACGCGGCAGTTGCGGGAGTCCAGCACCACGTAGTTGCCGGTGCCAGGCTGCACGGTGAGGCCCATTATCACTTGCACGCCTTTTGCCATGGCGGGCGTGCCTTCCACGTTGCGCAGAAACTTGCCGTCGGGGGTCCAGACGGTGACGCGGTCGCGCCTATCGGACACGGCAAGGTTGCCATCGAGATCGAACGTGATGGCCTTTGGAAAATGCATCCTTTCCATTCTCTCCCCTTCATCTCCAAACGCCCGGAGATGGTTGCCGTCGCTGCTCCATACTTGCACACGGCTGCCCCCCAAATCGACCTGATAGATCTCGCCCGTCCGAGGATGGACCGCCATGTCGCACGGAAGACGGTTGTGTCCAGGCCCATCGCCATATCCGTATCCAAGAATGTACTTGGGGCCTTGGATAGACGCGTAGTCCCGCGCTGTCGGCTTCGTCTTGCCGCCAGAACCGAGAGGGCCCAGGACCAATCTGCCCCTCGTTTGGATGGTGGTCAACAGGGTGTCGGATCCTCCCCCTGAGCTGGGACTGAACGCAATGCCCTGGCCCCGGTCCAACGGCGGTACAGGGCCGGTCTGGCGGCCTTCGGCCACCTGCGTTGCCTTCTGCGCTAGTTCGGTCATGGCGGCCTGTCGACCACTCTTCCAGGCCGCCAGTTCGGCTTCGAGCTCCAGCTTCCGATTGGTCACTGCGCGGCAGAGCTCGTCAAAGTACTTGTCGAGCGCTTCCATTGCCTCTTGCTCGCAGCTCGACAGGTCGGCCTCGAGGGACTTGATCTCCTCCAGTCGGGTGTACGCCTCTGCCGCCCACTTGGCCGCAGTCGCTTTATCGACTTGGACCTTCCCGCCCAGAGCAGAAGACGACGACGCCAAAGAGACAGTGTTGACGTCGACACGGATGTGGGAACTTGCCACGCGGGAGGCATGGACCGTGCCATCGCAGGCCAAGCACAGGTGAGCGTCACACTGCTGGCAATACTTGACCGCCTGGTCTATTTCGCACTCTCCGCACTTGTAGGAAGAGGAGGTAATGGCGGATGGCGGAGCTGGCTTGGTGGCTCCACTGGAGGGGGACGGGGGCAGCGGAGCAGCGGGGCGTGGAGGCAGAGCTTTGCGGAAGGCCTTCATCCTCGTGGTTTGGTAGAGTAGAATGGTCGCACAACCCACTGTACTGATTCATCGGAGAGTCTGATGTATTTTTGGATTTGGTAATTTCGTTACAAACAAAAACTCTCTTCGTACGGACAGGACCATGGCACGAGCCTAACCATTGTTGCACCAACACGTACACTAATGCCCCTTAAAATAATTATCGTAAACTCCGTAGTGTATTTCACCGGGAGAAGTTGAGAAATATAAGGGATGTCTGTCCTACACTTCTCTGCTGACTTCTTAACGACAGTACCTGTCGAGAAATCGTGGCGCCCTTGCGCATCTGTACCTGACACACGATTTCTCGACAGGTACTGCTGGTAGAGTGCGCGCCGTTGGTTGTTCCCGCGGGCTGAGGGGGGTTATTGATAGATCTATTGACTAAACCTCAATTTTTGAGTATTTGCATGTGTAAGGAAAAGAGCGATAAAGATCACACGGCAAGACCAGCCGGAGCGACGTCGTCATCGCCGACCTGCGAGTCGAGGAAGGCCACGACCTCCTCCATTCTCGGCCGCTTGTCCGCCGCCGCGTGCCAGCACCTCTTCATCATCTTCCGGTAGCCGGCGCCGCAGTCGCCCGGGATCTGCGGGCGCTTGCCCTCGAGCACGTCCAGCGACACGCCCATGAAGTTGCGGCCCGCGTAGGGCTCGCGCCGCGTGAGCGCCTGCCACATGATGACGCCAAAGGAGAACACATCGGCGCGCTCGTCGTACTTCTCGCCGCGGATGACCTCGGGCGCGGTCCAGCAGGGCGTGCCGCAGCGGGTCATGGTGGCGTTCTCCTTGATGCGCGCAAAGCCAAAGTCGGCCACCTTCACGTTCCAATTCTCGTCGACGAGCAGGTTGGAAGGCTTGAGGTCGCGGTGCACGATGACGGGCTGGAGCGAGTGGAGGTAGTTGATGCCCAGCGCGGCCGAGCGCAGCATGCGCAGCTTCTGCTTCCACGTGAGCTTGACGGCGCTGTTGGACAGGATGTCCTTGAGCGAGCCCTGCTTCATGAACTCGGTCACGATGCACAGGTTGGGCTTCTTCACGCACGCCCCGATGAACAGCACGATGTTGGGGTGGTGCAGCTCCGACAGGAAGGCCATCTCGGCCCTGAACTCGAGCATGCGCCGCTCGTCCAGCTTCTGCTTGATGAACCGCTTCACTGCCACCTCCACGCCCTTCCACCGCCCGCGGTAGACCACGCCGTAGGAGCCCAGGCCCACCTGCTTGCCCATCTGGATCTCGTGGAAGTCGATGATCCACCGGCACAGGTTGGCCGACGTCAGGAACGTGTCCTCCTTGAACATCATGCCCTCGCCCACCGCCGTCTGCAGCACCGCCTCCTCGTCCTCCTCGCTCGACCCTCCCGCCGCCGCCCCCTCGTGGTGGTGGTGGTGGCGGCCCTCGCTGGCCGCCGTCCCGCTCGAGGGCGTCCCCGACGACGACGTCGCCTCGCCGTCATTGGCGACTCCGCCAAAGAACCGGGCCTCGAGCCCCTCGGCCTTGTACTCGTACAACCGGGCGCCTGTCGATCAACACACACACACACACACGGTGATTAGATTTTGTCGACAGTGGCAGCTGTGGAATGCGCATGAGTGTACCGTGAGGCACGTCGGGCATCTCGAACTTGCCGAGCGACACGACGCGCGACCCCAGGCTAGGGGTGGCGCCGTCGGGACCGGCGCCGCCGGCGAGCAGCTTTCTGTGGGCCGAGTGGCTCATGACGATCTGGCCGCCGTGGGTCATGGCCGTGATGCGCGCCGCGTTCACCACCGGCCCGATGTACTCGACCCGCCGCGTCATCGGATCGCGCACCACCTTTGGCGTGCCTACGTGCACGCCCATTCGCACGCGCAGCCCCTTGTACTCTGCCCACCATGAAAAATAGGTGAGTGGGAGTGCATGCGTGTGTGTGTGTGTGTGTGTGTGTGTGTGTGTGTGTGTGTGTGAGAGAGAGAGAGAGAGAGAGGCAAGCGGTACCGATCGTCGGTGTCGCCCCATTCCTCGGCGGCGCCGGGATGGTCGAGCAGGGCCTCGGGCCACTCGACCTGCAGCAGGGAGCGCTGCACGTCGCCGCACCAGGCCAGCGCGTCGCTGGCGTGCTGGAAGGCCATGCAGAAGGAGCCCTCGCCGCTGTTCCGGTCGCGCAGGAACACCACCTCGTAGCCCCGGTGGCGCTTCAGGGCCACGCGCAGCGTCTCGTTGTGGAGCAGCGTGGCGTCGCGCATGGCCGCCGGGTTGAACTCCCAGAGCGAGGCGGCGCGCGTGATGTCGGTGAACACTATCGCCACCTCGCCCTCGGGCGCGCGCACTGCGCCGGCCGCCACGGTCTGTACGCCGCCTGAGCCGGCCTTGGACCCGCTCGATGCGCTCGACGATGAGGCCGACCTGGCCGACGCCGAGCTGCCATGGGTCGACGGCAGCCCCCACGAGCCGTAGAGGCTGCGCCGCGTCGCCTTGGCCTCGCGCGCGCTCGTGTCGCCGCCGCCGCCGCTCGACGACGAGCTCCGGGAGGTGAACGAGGTGCCGGCCGAGGTGGAGTCGCCGTGCATAGAGGAGAGGCGCGTCATGATCTCGAGGAAGGTGGGCCTGATGACCGGGTCGCGGTGCCAGCAGCATCAACTCATCTTCAACGAGTTTCGCAACGTTGCTGGACCAGCCTTACATAAGGTATATTTGCCCCAACGACATTCTTTTCTCAGATATAATAATGATGTAGGCGGGGGGTGGGTAGAAGCTTGGATGTTCTGATATTTATGAGCAGAGGCTGCCATTGAACGTTACCGTCCGCCTGTTCCCCGTGGTCCGAGCCCTGGTCCTACGAGGTGAAGAGGCTCGGCTGATCAAAGATGAACACGAGCTCCAGGAACTGTTGGGCGAGTGGGTGCAACGTCGGTGGAACGACGGCTCTGTTGGAACGATTACCCTCCCCTTCATACTTGCACCAACTAAGCCAGATAAGTTGAAGATAACGTTCTCTTGTACACTTGTCAATGGGTTTGGACAGTTGCAGTACCCTCTTAAATACATGTAACTCACCACTATGCAATTACGCAGGAGGAGAAGGCTACCTACGAGGTCCAGGTCGCGGCCTACAGAGAGTCGCAGGAGAACGTCCACGCCAAGGAGGTCAGCGAGCGGACGAGGAGAAGGAGCGTGTGCGCCGCAGAAGCGCAAGAGGGACGAGGAGGAGCGTGTGCGCCGCGAGGAGGACCCACAGGGTTGCCGAGGAGACCTGTGTGCGCAAGGTGGAGCATGCTTGCCACGACGAGGACCTCCGCCCCGAGGAGGACGAGCACCATTTCAAAGAGGACAAGCACTGCGAAGACCAAAGGAACCGCGAGGAGGAGAACAGTGGCTGGGGACGGCGGACCTGGCGCCGTCGCACCCGTCGTTAGACCGCAGGCCGGCTGCCAGGCGGGACGACGAGTTCCACCGCGAACCTGCTGGCGGCGCCTACGCCCCGCCCTCCCAGCGTGGTGGGATTCCTCCTTGCCGTGGCGACGACTAAGAACGTGGTGCTGGCTGGGGCCTCCTTCATGTCGACCAGCATGCGCTGGATCTCTCTGTACGTGTGCGTGGCGTTCACAGCACGGCCAGGTCAGGCGCATGCTGGTCGACATGAAGGACAAGCCGTCGTCGTTTGTAGGATCGAGGGAGTGGATCGGCGCCATTGAGATTGTCACGGTGGCGATGACCACAGGCCGCCTGCCAGGCGTGAGGATGACCGGAACCATGGTGGTCCGCCTCGTGGTCAGGACTACGACGAAGGTGACAGGCGCTGGCCGCGACTGGTCTCACGGCGGTGGTCCTTCGCGCGGCAGCAAGGGCGGCGGTCGCAATGAATGGCGAGGCCACATCGGGCACCGTGCTGCTGCTCCTGCTCGTGGCGGTGACTACGGCCGCGACCGTGATGCCAGTGCTGGTAGTGCTGGCGACGCCTGGCGCAGGCCCGGTGGTCGCGACGAGATACGCCTTTGACTGGACCAGCCTCAACTCCGCCGCGTTCCTCTACTGGAAGACGCAGGCCCAGACGGCCGACATCCTCCAGACAGCTTTTGAGAAAGCCCGATGGGTGACTGGGACGCGCTTTCCGATGGCGCTGCTGATCTCCTGCTCGATGCGCTGGATGGCAAGCAGAGCGTAATGCTTGGCTACCGGCACAGTCTGGCCGAGCTGCCACTCAACGCTCTCTCGCCACTGAGCCACGTCCCACTCCTGCCGATGCTGGAATTGGGAAGGCGCCACCACCTCGAGCAGGCCACCGGTCGCGTCCTTGCCGATGGTGAGCGATGGCAGATCGGTGCCACGAGAGCTGGCAGCAGTGGTGACGGCCACACGTGACACGGCCGCCGCCAAGGCCTGCTTGCCCATGGGAGTGCTGCACACTTGGGCCACGAGCTCCGCCAGCCTGGCAAAGAGGGTTTCCTCCACCACAGCGGCAACCCTGGAGTTACGCGAGATCAAGTCCGTGGTGCTGACCTTCGATCCCACCAACGGCGTCAACGACACCACGATCGAGAGTGACTACACACGACACTATCGCGTGACCCACACGGGCGCTCCCTCGTGCGAGCTGCGCGTGATGTGCAATCTCAATGGCGTCGATAAGAGCTTGTCCTCGTTCTACAACAAGGTTGACTTGCTGTTCAACCTCTCTGTGGCCAAGGCCCAATGTGAAGGTCAGGCTGAGCTCGACAAGTTCGTGGCCAAGCTGCGCACCAAGGGCATTGCCACCGACGGCATCAAGATCGACTATGCCCACTTCATGCCAGCGTGCAAGTTCGTCGCCAAGTCGGCGTCAGAGAAGGGCCAATCCGTCTTGCAGCTGATCCACCGTCCCTGTGGGCGTGTTGTTGCAGCCTAGTCACACTCATCCACACAGCTAAGAAGATGCTTCACTTACAGGGGCACAAGTTGGCGTCATACGCGCTGGAAGGTACAGCTTCATTGCACATGTTAAATGTGTGTTGAAGACACCACAAGCTCATGGATGGCTGGGTGTGCTGGCAGGTTCGATTCAGCCCACCCTCTCTTCTTGCCGCGTGAGGCGGTTGTGACGAGTTGTTGATGCTGATGGTGTTCCATGCGCATTTGGGCGTTGAGCTGCTGACGGGCTGCCTCAACTGGCCCTGCTGAGAAGCCACTTGTCCCTCCCCACATCTGAATCTTGTTGGTACAGTGTTTACACTCAAGCGCATAATTAGCGAACTTTTCGACGCCATGATAGCGTTCTAAAAAATAACCTAAATGATAAACAAAAATGTGCATGTAGGGTGTAGTGTTGCGTGCTTCATAGGTCTGCACGAAGAGCTTGCCAAAGCCCCGCGCTCGTTCCAGCCATTCCTTCTCTGTGATTTGGACGCGTGCTTGACAGGCAAGCGTGGCCAGCTCGTAAAAGGTTCTCCACACGGCCCCTGCTTGATCAGCTTTTGTGCGCATAGCCTTGTTTCTGATGAAGATGTTAGCCACTCCACCCGAAACTTCACTAACAACCTCAAACACACTTCTCTTCACATACCCAGCATGCTGCTTCATTGCCTCGATGAAATCTTGGTGGTGCTGGAGGACTCCTAACCACTCTGGCTGGCCCCATTGGGAATCCTTGACGCGCTGAGCAAAGGTCTTCTCAAGATTGGAAGAGAGCTTGATCTTTCAAGTGCGCAGAATTTCTTCCCAGGCCGTCGCCACCTCTGATGAAAGGTACGCGTCTCGGAGAAGAAGCTTGAAGAGTTTTCGCACAATTGCTGAGAGGCAGTGGAGGAAGCAGGGGACGATGTGGGTACGTGGGAAGGGAAGGATTCGAGGGGCCTGGACGCCATGGTGCGTTGACGTGTGCTTCTTCCTGCTGCTTGCTGATGTAGGTAGGTGAAGTTCATCTTGTGCTGCCTCCTCCATTCGCATTGACCAAGACTCTTTGCTGAAGTCGTGGATGTCGTTGCAGCAGACGTTGCAGTATGGACACTTCCAGTACGATGCAGGGCGATAGGTTTTGTACAACCCTAAAACTCGCACCAACGTCTGTGGGCATGTGAGTCACACTTCATTAATGACCAGCTGGAGCACTAACCTTGAGGTCGCACGTGAGGATAGGCAGCACAGGCACACGGTCACCATTTGACAACACCAGATGCTTCTCCTCCAACAGCGTACGGACCACCTCAGTACTATTTGCCAGCTCCTCCCTGAGTATGGTGTTGGCGTCAATTCATTGGTGTTTTGTGTTGTGCAGCAGGGAAGCATACCAAAGAATCTCCTCTGTTTCAGTGCCAATGTAGATAATCCACATGTGTGCCTCATGAGGAGACTTCACATCAGCTAGTTTTTGGCCGTCATAAAGGTACTGAAAAGCACCAATCTCTTCTTGCACAAAGCTGCCTGACGTCATTGTCGCTCCGTCCAGTGCGAACTTGACGTAGAGTGGTCCTGTGCCCTGTTGTAGCCTCACTTGGTGACGTTCAAGCACTTGTCTCATATAGGCCATCAAGGGCAGTTCAGCGCCTCGTCCCCCTGCTGTGGTGTGCACAGTACATTCACTCTGCTCAATTGTTGCTCATAACCTGTAATCTGTGAGTGTTGGTGATACCAGTGTTCAGGAAACATGGAGCAAGACTAGAAGCTACCTTCAAATAGCTGACAGGGAGGCATGAGGCACATTGAAGGTATCTGCTACTTCTTCCCAGCGGCTATCAGGGATCAGCAGCGAGTCCTTGAGTGCCAGCAAGCGTGCTAATGTCGGCAGGGGGAGAGTGATGTGCTGGCGTAGGTCTGGCTCTTCTTCTACCAACGCTGCAAGCACCTCCCCTAATGGCTTCTCAGTTATGGCAGCAATCGCACACTGGACTCTAGCATTCTCATCCTCTGCTGAAGGTCGTATCTGGCATTCTCTCTTTTGCTCTTCCTCAAGTTTTGTTAAGTTTTGACTGAGCCGGTCCACAGCTTGTCTGTTTTCCTCTTCTCTCTCGCAATTGAGTGTGGCCCGTATCCTGGCATCCTCCTCCTTCTTTCTTTTCTTCATCTCCTGCTGTGTGCTTCGTTGATGGTCTTTGCTACACCCAATGCACACGGTGGTACCTATCACACCAGAAACTTCACGGTTACTAACCCAGTAGAGATATATGATTAACTCACACCTATGTACATTGTGTGTGGGGCATTTCTTTGTGTTTGGCTCAATCCCAGGTGTGCACATATTGGCAAAGACACCCATCATGGCGGCATCGATGGCCTTTTGCTGGCACCTCTGTAGTACGCTCTGCCCACTTGCCCTCCCTGATAAGCTTATTGCATGTGCAGCAGATTGCTGGATAGCAATCATGTAGGTTAGCCTTTTGCAGGTGGCTGTGGAGTGAGGCTTTTGCTGCAAAAGCATTGCGCTGCTTTCCATGTGCACTGTGGCACAAGGTATGTGGACATGTCAACCCCTCACCTGGCCTATTGATGACAAACATTAGTTTGAGAGTACACTTTTTTATGTGCAGGGGAGGCATGAGTGTACAGGTGCAGGCCAAGGGTGCAGCATTGTCGTGGTGTGTCCATGTGTGAGACTTGTGTGCCCACACGCAGGCCCCTTTATTCATTCATCAAATAAATCATTTCCTCCAAAAGATTACCCAAGTCGACAGAATCACAATCCTGGCCACCTTAAAGGGTAGCTACGTGAAGACACTTTGCTGACATGGCTTGCCAGAAAAAGGAAAGTCAACATGCCCTTGGAGGCCTGGTAGGCCATCTTGGCCTTGAGGCAAACGGAATCTCTGGAATGAGCTCATTGTGCAGCAACTGCGCCCCAACAAAGACGTAAGCGCTCACCCACATTTGGGTGGGGGGGAGGGAGAGGAGAGACGAACCTCAAAGAGGGAGCCCAGCGACATGAACTCCATCACTACCACTGGAGAGACAAAAAAGACCAGATGAGCACATGAACAGACATGACATGATGCAACACTCTGGATAGGCAGGAGTTGTACCGATGCACATCTTGGGGGCCTTGGTCGACGCTGCCATAAACAGCACCACGTTTGGATGCTGCAGTGAAGTCATCACCCACACCTGTTGAGCAAGTCAGCCATGCGTTGTGTGTTGTGTGCACGTGTTGTGTGGGGGAGAAGAGGGTGAACCTCATCCTGGAAGCTCTTCTCCATGTCCTTGGTGACCTTCTCCGCGGCCATGACCTTGATGGCCACTTTGGTGCCCTTCCAGATGGCCTTGTGGACCGCGCTGAAGCTGCTGGTGCCCAGCTGCTCACCCACCTTGAGCTCTGCGTAGTTGATCTCCCAGTCATCAGTCTTGTTGCTCATGTACTTGACCACAATCAACACCAGCATGATGATCAAGCCTGCCACCGCCACCAGCACGATCACCGCCACTGGAATTGCCACCACTGAATTGATTTAATTTGAAAAAGGGTTAGATTCACTGCAGTCACTGCTGCGAATTAAAAATAAATTAAAGGGTTTAGCATCACTCTATAAAATCATTACACAACCTGCAGCAGCAAGCCAGGTGATACTCATGAGTAAGCATGATCCCTTTCAGCTGCCCTTGCGCAAACCATCCTGCAAGCACAGCAAAGCTGTGAACAACTGGATAACAGGACATTAGGTGGGGTTTTTCCTTTTGAGCTCAAACACTTTGGACAAAAAATAGCTTGATATTGGCACCAGAACAATGGAAATGGACAGTTTGATGTAGGTAAAGGAGCACTTCAGGACTGTGTACATGGATGCAATGGAAAAACAACTTAAAAATGGAAGATATTGAGTTTTGTGTGTGTTTCTCATTGTACTTTCCCAGATGGTGAATTGGATGCACTGTCATCCATGTGTGCAGAGGTGTATTAGGACTATGTAGGAGCAGGATGACGTCACGCCAAGGCTGTGCATGTGCCTGGACAGTGGTCTACAGCAACAGGCTTGACAATATAGCTATCATGTTTCTTCAAGGTGCCACTGACAATGTGGTATGTTTGGGAATGGTGCACCATTCACCAGTAACCAGCCACCATGATGGTGCTGCTGCAGAATTCATGAAATCGTAATGTTCATCACTGAGTAAGGGATGGGGGCTGGATGACTGACCTTGTTGACTGCTTCTAACTCCAACATCTTTACTGAAACCACCATTACTGCTGTGACCACCAAACATCTAAAAAACAGCTTGCACTTCATGGTATTATCTCCTACCAACTCAAAACCCTTAATGCCCTTGCAGTCCTAAGTGATACTTGTTGTTACTGTTGGAGAAGTGGGCACAGTATGCATTGTAACATGGGTTATGCTGGATTTTTTCAGTTGACATTTTTTGATATGCAATAAAAATCACTTATTATCTTTGGATTTGCCCAAAAAATGAGTTAGTATTTTTCACCAAAAGTACTTTTTATCTTTACATGATGGGAGATTTGGAGTTAACACCTATTTTGAGGAGCTAAATCTTGAAATCAAAATCAATTTTAAAATGACTGGACCTCTCATTTGATAATAGAGGCGGTTCTGTATCCTCCTTCTTTATACCTTCATGGCACCTTGGGGTGACAATGTGTGGTGCACAGCTCAGTATCTCAACAGAGTGTTCAGAAAAAAGTAACAATGTATTGGTCAACATGGATTGTGTTTAAAGTGTTGGAACTTGATCTGTTCTTTTATGGTTTCAAAGATCTATGATGATGAAAAAGTGACATCTCTAAATGTACATGACATGAATAGGCCATTTGGGTCAAGTACATCTTTGCGTTGGGGTGGTTGCGCATCAGGTCAACACATTGCTTGCTGTTTTGTGATGAAACAGGTAGTGACATCTGTGGATGTACAGAAAATGCATGGGTTCCCCTTGTGTAATGTACATGCATTTTTGGGCTTGTGAAAAAGTGACATTGTGACTTTTTTTCTGAACACTCTGTTTCCCCCACATGGGTTGGCTTCATGTTGATGGTGTTGATGATCTTGATGCTACAACCCAAAGCAGACATGATTTTTCTTCGGCTGGCCACATGCACAGCACTTGTAGGCCCCTCTTCCTCTTCTTGTCTTCTTGCTCCTCCCTTCAATAGTGGTGGTATAATCATCTTCTACATTGGGGAGCACCCAGCAATGGGGTGCTAAGGGGGTAACTCTTGCAGAAGTGGCTGAAATTTGGACCTCCATAAGGTGGGTCAAGCTTTCTCTTCTTGTTCAGTGTTGACAACAATCCACTCATTCACCTACATCAGCAGACCGAACCTTGCCTCTGGTGCCATACTGGCAACAGGGGAGGGGGCCTGTCCCGGGAACTGATCTTGCCTCTTAGTAAAAAGTGGTTTCCTCGATTTGGAAAAAGAAATGAAAAATTTAATTTTTCGCTGCCCAATCATGACGATGTCCAAAAACTGGGAGGCTTGGCGACGGAGCTCTTTTTTAGGAAAGACCTCTACCAAAAGAAGAGGAAGCAGTTCGGAGCGGGGTAAGGGGTTTATCTTAGTATCTTCGTAGATTCGTGCTGCAAGAAGATGGCTCTCTCCAAGCAGGCCGTGACCCCGACAACCTGGGGCCTCTTCGTGCTCGTCATCTCTCTCCTCTTGGCAGTGCCCAACGTGCAGACAATCACTGTGTGCCAAGGAGGCGCCACCGGGGCCTACCACCTCACCCCTGCGGCATCGAGCGACTCAGTTAGCTCTTGGGGGCCTACAGATTCGATCTGTTATAGCGACACGATCACCGGTCTGTACCAATTGCACAGCTTCACCTTCTGGCTGCAAGCTACTGGAGGCAGCGGTGCGGCGGTAGTGGCCGTTGGAAGAGTGATCGCTTCAAACAACACCATCCTGGCCCAGTCAGGAAATCTAACCGGCCTGCCCACCAACGTTACCGCCACCTACTTTACCCCAGTCACTGCCAGCTTCTCCGGTTACATTGCCCTCAACCACAGCGAGACCTACAAGCTTGCCTTCTGTGTGACTCAAGCGATAGGAACTTATAGCTACAATTTCCGAGCCAATGTCTCCTCCTCTGAGCCCATGTATTACTGCAACGGCAACGACTGTATGACCGCACCAACAGCTTGGAACGCCTACACCGGTTTGCTCGATCTTGACGTGACGGGGAGGTGCGCGAGCGCCGGGGCGCAATTGGTGCCGTGGGCCGCGCTCACCGGTTTGATGAGCTTCTTCCTCAGGCTGCTCATCTGAGCACCAGAGAGCGCCACCACCAGCCTTTCTGGAGATCTCTCCTCACCATGATAATACAATACTAGCTCTTCTTTAAGTCGCTATTGTGCTGCTCCATAATCAACGATGGGCTAAACGAACGTCGGGTCTGGGTTGTCAGCATGGAAGGGGATTTGGGGGGGGGGGTAGGGCGCAGTCGCCAGTCTGTGGGAGCGTCTCGTTTCTGGCGAAGCACAAAACATCTCATCTAATTTTTCTCTTCAGAAAAATTGATTGATCAGCCAAGAAGGTGCGGTGAGGCAAACCGCATTTCAGGGATATGAGGTCATTTTTAAAGACTCTCATGATGGCCGCAAGTGCACTTTTCCACCCAGACCACGGCAACGCACGCTTCTCCAAAGCGGTGATTACACGAGCTTAAAAACCCACCACTTGTTTAATAACTTAAAATCTTTGCACAAAACAACAGAAGGAACACCCCACACGCCGCGCCTCCTCTCACGCACGCAGGAGAGAAAGGCGAGGAGCTCGGTCTTGCTGTGAGAGCGCCACGTAAGCATGCTTCCCTTCTACCCTCGCTCTCCCCGTTTCTGGTCCCACGCCTCTTCTTTCGGCCGCGTATATCACATCACACCTTGAGGTTCGTAAACTTGTATCCTGCAAGTCGCACCCACGACACACACAACATGTGAGCTTTTGTTCGCCTCGCCGAGACTCAGCATAAGACAAGAGGGGGGGGGCAAAGGTTACCCTTGCTCGATTTGTCCACCACAAAATCGGTCTCAACGAAGGTGCCCGAGTTGCCCGACTCGTCCAGCGCTCCTGTTGCGTGTGACGATTGTAGGTGTTGGCATCTATTGACAACAGCTTCGCACACGTACACGCACACAGCGCGCACGCTGCTCACAGGCAACGGCGCAGACGGCGGTGATGGGTACCTCGTATCTCGACGGTAGCCATCCCCCGCACAATCGTGTCGGAATCCTCGAATGTATCCGTTTGCTCCTGGAAATTAATAACGTAATATTAATAAAATAACAGGGATAATGATTAATGATAATAATAATGATTTGTCAAAAAATATAAATAAATAATCGTTAATACCTCCGGTCCTCGTGCGGCCTTTTCGCGACGATACTTTTCCAGGAGCGGCAACGTCTCCCCCACGAGCCGCGCCACGATGGCCTTGTTCTGCATGCCGCGCTGGATAAAGGGATGCTGCAGCGGCCAAACGCACGACACGACACGACACGACACGTGAGCTTCAAATCGCGAAATATTTGAAGCAAAGAGGAGGCAGTGGAGCGATCTGAAGAGGGGAGGGGCGCACGCTGAGGAGTTCCTTGGCGGTGGGTCGGGCTTTTGGGTCCTTCTGGAGGCACTTGGACGTGAAGTCGAGGAACTCGGGGGACCATTCCTTCTCGTTCTTGAACGTCGGCGGAGGCTTTTGGGCAATGATGAATATGACCTGGGTGATGAGCCACGCAAGCGCTGATGGTGAGGCGGTGTCTTCTTTCCCGTAAAGCGCATTTCAACGTAAAACACTTTTTTTCTACGTATGAAATAATGTGTTTTTTCTTAATTAAAAAAAACTAGAATAAAAAATATATGAAGAATAGAAAGGGGTAGCAAACGTACGCGAGCGTAGTGGATGTCGTAGCGCGGAGGCTCGGTGTCGGCCATCTCGATCGCCGTGATCCCCAACGACCAGATGTCGGCCCTCATGTCGTACCCCTCGTCCGCCTTCGACGAAATGATCCTGGATACGAGGGAGCGAGCAAGAGCAGGAGCAAGAGCAAGAGATGACCGCGCGCACGCCGTCAGGAACCGCACAGCGGACGCACAGCGAGAACTGAGGGGGAGCAATGGGGGGGGGGAGTACTCGGGGGCCATCCAGTAGGGCGAGCCGATAACGGTGTTCTTCTTGGCCATCGTGTTCTGCAGCTTGGCCGATACGCCAAAGTCGGCTACGCACGCGAGAGAAGGACAACGCGTGTGTGAGAGAGGCTCGAGTAGCGACAAAAGTGGTGGTGCAAGTAGACGAAGGAAAAGGAAAAAGTAGAAGGTAGTCGAGGTAGTCGAAGTAGAAGAGGATTGTAAAAGTTGGAGTAGAAGAAGAAGGGGCGCGGTGGGTCGTACCGAGCTTCACGGAGCCGCTCTCGGTGAGCAGAATGTTGCCCGACTTGATGTCGCGGTGCATCACGTGCTTGGAGTGGAGGTAGACCAGGGCGTGCACCACCTGCGCGCAGATGGCAGCGATTTGGTCCTCTGTCAACTGCCGCTTGCGGATCTTGATCACGTCCTGTACGGAGCCCGCATCGCAGTACTCCATCGCGATCTACGTGACAAGGTGGAGAAAGGGAGAAGCGAGAGAGAGAGAGAGAAACGGGCGTGAGCAGGGCATGGTGTGGGTGTGTCTCGTGCGTTGCATGTGGCAGAGGGGAGTAAGCGGTGGGGCCGCGTTGGTGGCGGCGGAGGCGGAGGTGAGGCCTAAACGTACGAGCAGGTTGTTGCCCTTGCGGTAGCAGCCGCCATAGCGCACTACGAGATCGGAGTCGCACAGACTCGAGAAAATGTCGATCTCGCGTCTGATGGCCGAATCGTCCTCGCCTTCGACCTCAATGACCTTAACGGCGTAGATTTTGTTGTCCTTTTTGCTTCGGCATTTGCACACAACCCCAAACGACCTTTAAAACATTCGGTTGAAGGGCAATTAGTACTCATTTCCATCTGAATTTGTGATGAATTGGTGCACTAAAATCATTTTCAGCATTAATTAATCACATAAATGCTGGATACAAAAAAAAAAATCCATTCATTACAGGATAATTTAGGGATGCATGGCAATTTGTACCCTTCGCCCAGTTTTTCGAGCATCTCAAAGACCTCTTCGGGATCCTCCTTGTGTACCTCCATTGTGTAAGCTCCCCAGCAAAGTTGTCATAAATGAGTTCGTCTGAGTCTCGTTGCCGACCACGAGCTTACTCAGCCGCCCCCTTAACAACGACCAATTAGCCTCAAACCTGGTTTACCCTCTAATGGCTGTTTGGTATAACCGGTTAAGGTCGTGATGAGAGACCTGAGTCTTGGTCGTTTGACTCTGGCTGGCACTGAGAGGTGTGGATGTCGGCGTAGTCTTCCGCTCTGATGAAGATGGCACGTCTGGAAGGCCTGGAGACCACCACTACCGCGTTCGCGGTTGGTCATTTTTCGAACCACGGCCAAGGGCATAGCGTCTGTGGCGGTGGACGGTGGCTGCACCTTGGGTAACAGTCGTGGCTTCGAATATCTCTGCTGCGGCCACCCGACGACCGCATCAGGAGGCCAGTCCAGCAACGATCGCAACCGCCGGCTCCGTGGCCTCGGGCGAAAGGCTGTTCACAGTGGGCGGCTACGCCAACGTGCTCACGGTCTTCAAGAACGGCACGCCACAATGACGGGCACTCTGACCCAAAGCTCAGACGCAACGCTAAAGAGGAACATCCAGCCCATCCAGCGGGGGAGGGACAAGGTCGGCCAGCTGCGCCGTCTCCTACTACTGGCGCTCGCCCACCGTCTCGCTGAACAAGCAGATCAGTGGCATTGCACGGGAGATCCAGGAGCACTTCCCCGAGCTCGTGCGAGTGGTCGACGGCCGCCTGATTGTGGCCTACGGCGGCATCGGCGCGCTGCAGAGCGTCAAGGAGACCGCCGCCCACGTCCAGACACTACATACACATCCCTACTACCGCTGCCACGGCACCACTACGAGGAAACATGGAGACGATGCTCCAGCTACCACCAATAGAGACAGAGAGGGGGGGGGGGACCGAAGGGGCCAACGTACAGGCTACTCGATATATTTGGAACGTTTATTGAATGGAGAAGCTCATTGTCGCCCAAACATGAAGGAAGGCCCGGGGGGCACAGAACAGGTGCAGTTGCAGCATTGGGAGACCGTGGGCTGCTGCAGGGACCTCACCTGCGGACACTGCCCCGTGCTGAAGCAGTCGGCCACACCCGACAGCACGCACAGCTTGGTCGCCGTGTTGTAGAGGCCGTTGGTGCTGTAGTCGGCGATGACAACGGCAGAGGCGAGTGAGGACGTGAATGACACGGGTGGGGGAGGGACCATGGTACCAGCTGGGAGGCGGCTCGCATTTGGCGGGAGGGGAAGGCCACACGTAGGCATTGATGGTCACGCACATGAGCACCACGACAAGGGTCGTGCCCAGGAGAGTCCTACACACAACACACACCGTGAGTCGCCTCGGGCATCCGCCTTTGTGTGGGCCGCAACACAAACACGCGCAATGGCAACATGACGGGGACTGTTGCAAGTGAAGGGAACGCACCAAAACAGCTTTGGATCTTGGTCGCCCTTAGCGTAGAACCTCCACTGCAAAGGAAGCAAGTGTGAGAATCTAAATTGGCACAGTACCGTGCGGGAGATTGGGCGGTACCATAACTATGACCACGAGGACGAGACAGAGCATGGAGCCGCTGAGCATGATGTGCTGAGGTGTTTCGTGAAGGACACCAAACGTTATACCGACTGCGGCAGAGAAGATGACCAGCACAGCAACGGCCGCGACCAAAAGCCAGACTAGCCATTTGATGCCCTTCCGCTCCTCCCCGAAAAGCGGTGTTGCGGTCGATGGCTCAAACGACGGTTCGCTCGATGTGCTGTAGTCCGCCATTTGTGCTCCTGTCTCTTCTCTACACCGACGCCCCAAGCATGTCCGCCCGACACGAAAGGCTTCTGAATATTCTAAACATGTTTCAAATTTTAGGTTTCGATCTCCAAAAGAGATGGAAAAAACAGAGAAAAAAAGATCTCAGACAGAGAAGAGACAGTCCGCCGGTGGCCATTGTTGATCTCTGAGCTGAAGATGGAAGGAACGAGCGTGGACGCGAAGAAACAAGTCGACGATTTGTGGGAGGACATAGCCAAGACTGCCAATCAGCACTTCAAACACTCGATGCCCGAGAGAATCCTCGTACGATCCTTCAGCTTTAAAGCTTGCCTGCAATGCTCGCTCCAGCGCATGCAGTGCACATTCAATTACTTAATTGCGAGGCTGAGATCTTGTGCTAATCATTGTACCGCTCATTTTGCTTTTTGAACCTGTGCAGAAGCTGTCGGCGCTGCTCAAGTCTGAAGACTTTTCCCTGCGCGCTGGCCAAGTGGGCCAGGTGCCTCTCTTGGAGGAGGGCCCGGACGAGGACGGCGCGCCTCCGACCAAGCGCGCGCGAGTTGAAAGCGACAAGGGCTCGGTGCCAGTCAACAAGGCACGTGACCCTCACAGCACTTTCTGTCCCGTGTGTGTGAGAGATAGAGAGAGCGCGCAATGGCAATCGATGCGCTGCGCGCTGACGTGTATAATGCCCTGTTCAGGCGCTGGCTCGCATCGTGCCTGCGATCAAGGAAGAGATCCTGGCCGTGATCGACATCTTCAACAGCGTAAAGATCTGGTAATGGCCCCCATGCGATGCTAGCACTACAACACGCCCCGCGCGCATTGCGCAAGGCCCTGCCCGTGCATGCTGGGCCCTGCTTCCTTGTTGTAATTTGCTTTTGCCTAATGACGACGGGCGGCGGTGGTGGTAATGGCGATGGCCCGGCGACACGCTCTCAGGATCCAGCTCAGCATTCCGAGGTAAACGACTGACTTAGTCCCCCTCCCTCCTCCTTCTTCTCCCGGGTACTCATTCCGCTTCGTTTGTCCCTGGACAGGATCGAGGCCGGCAACACGTTCGGAGGTTGGCCTTCAGTGCACTGCCCGGTGGCCCGCGGCGCGTTGCTGACTGACCTTATGTGGGGGGGGGGTCTCTCTTTACAACAGTGGATATTCAGACGGACACCATCAGCGAGCTCAGCCGAGCGGAGGACGCTGCCTACTCGCTGCTCGAGGGCATCACCAAGTACTACGTCACGAGAGGCAAGCTCGTCTCGAAGGTGGACCCCCTCCCCCTCCCCCCCGCCTTCCCTCCGCCGTGGCACCACCTGCGCGTGGCGTCAGCCTTACCATCAACTGCATGGCCAGGTCTTGAAGCACCCTGAGATCGCCGACTACAGCCTGTCGGTTATGGAACTCGATGAAAAGGAATACCTCAACATGAGACTGGTATACCCCAATATCTCCTTTCCTGTGGACCAGAACAGCAGCGAGCAATGAGCTTACACTTCATTACACAAATTCGTGCAGTCCACCCTCGACCTGCGCAACAACATGGCCATCATCTACGACTGTACGCTCGCTCGAACATAACATAACATAACATTCTTGCCTTTGGGGTGGCTGGGATTGGATGGGTCTCTCACACAAACCGCGTGCGTGTGGTAACAACTGCACAGTGCTCTCCAAGAACTGGGACAGAATTCAGAAGCCCATCTCTTCGCATCACATGGTTCGCAATCCCCGTCTGCTCCCTCTTTTTCGTTTGCAAAGCGCGACCTGCTTGCTGACTCTGTGAGCTCATTGTGCGACATGGTTGTAGACCATGTTCTAGAAGCTCCGAAGCCATCAACCTCACACACGCCTCTGTGCCCGCCCTGGTGGCCGCGTAATAAATAATACAAAACCGAATGGTGCGCATACGCCCCAGAACAAAGGTGTCGCCCCGATCTGGCGAGCCACGCCCACACAATCTCGGGCGAATTTCTCGTTTCGCCCAGGCGAACCCGTAAGACCTAGCCAGCGGGGTGGCGAAATTTCGATACTACCGCGCGAGCGAATGGGAGAAGAGGGGGGAGGCCAATTAGCGTAAGGAAAGGGAGGGGCACAAGGAAGCGACGGAGGAAAGCAAGTTTTTTCTCTCCCTCGCCCGGCTAGCACGTCCGTCGTCACCACTCTACAGCACTCTGCCTCTACCGTACGCCTTTCTCCGCGCTTGAAGCGATTGACCAACCCTTTTGCTTTTGTATTGTGGTGCGCTGGCTCCGCAATTCCGTCGATCGGTTACTGGCCTTTTGAGATCTTGCAAAGCCGCGCCATCTCGAGATGCTGTGCCAATTTTAAACACTGGCAACAGTCCGATTTGCTCAGCGCTACACTAAATTCCCAAGCGCCGGCGTTTGGCAGACAACCCAGAGAGCAATTTCTATCTCTTACCGCACGCGCTACATTTTGCGTAGCCTGCGATCACTGACTGCGACACCTCCTCCGCAACTTACATCTAGGGCAGCAATTGCTAGTGTCCATCGAATCCATTTTTCACTACACGTTTCTTCAATTCAATTTTAACTTTGGCTGATCCATTTCTATGCAGGCAATGACGGAGTACGGAGTCCAGACTACCAACCTCTTCGATCTCCTCAGCGAGGAGGGCCCTTCCAAGGCCGCCCCGAAGAAGGCCGCTGATACCGCCGCCGCTCCCGCCGCCGCTGGTGCCCAGAAGAAGGGTCAGCAGGCTCAGCAGGCCAAGCCCGCCGCTGGTCAGGCCGCTGGTGCCCAGAAGAAGCCCGCCCAGGCCCAGCAGGGTAAGCCCGCTGCCGGCCAGGCCGCTGGCAAGGGTCCCGCCCGCGATGGTGCCAAGCCCGCCCGCGAGGGCCAGGTCCGTCCCGCCCGTGAGGGTCAGGCTCCCAGGAGGGATGGCGCCCCTGGTACGTCAAATCATTCCAAGCCCGTTTCCACTTTACTTTATAGGTCTCGCACAAAGGCCTTTTCGGCAGTGCCTGCGCGACGTCTACATTCTTGTAAATCACCGCAGATTCTCAACTCCGATCGAATTTGTAATCGCGATTTTGGCTAATTGCCCCCTCCCCCTCTGTGTATTACAGGTGAGGGCAGGCGTGAGCGTCCCGCTGGCGAGCGCGGCCCCCGCATCAACAACGGCGAGCGTGGTCCTCGTCGTGGCGAGGGTGGTGGCGGCCGAAGGGAGGGTGGCGTCGTCGTCGTCGACGGCGAGACCCGCCAGGTCCGCGAGCGCCCCCGCGACAACCGCAGGGACCGGCCCGTGAAGGACCGCGGCGATGCCAACGCCCCCAACTACGAGGGCAGGCGTCCCGCCAGGGGCCGCGTGTTCGAGCGACACTCGGGCACCGGTCGCGA
>JANDJZ010000527.1:0-36052 GCA_027943245.1 Acanthamoeba sp. SK_2022b | reverse complement strand
CTCCCACAGCCTGATCGACTTGTCGCTGGAGCCCGTCGCCACGTAGTTGCAGTTCGGGTGGAACTTGACGCACTACCAATGACGAAAAAACGAGAACGAGAACGAGAACGAAAATCACAAGTACTAGGTGAGTGTGGACTGGGAGCAATCGGAGGGGAGAGGGGAGGGCGCACGTCGACGTCGGACAAATGGCCGGCAAAGATGCGGAGCGGGTAGATGTGGTCGGTGCTCCACAGGCGCGCCGTTCGATCGTGGCTCGCCGTGGCAAAGTAGTACCTATGCAGCAAACGTGTTTATTAGAATTATTTTGATATATATTAAATATACGCCATGACGCATGGCTGCGTGAGCCAACGATAGAAGAACGCACGCACACGCACACACATGACGCGCGCATACATACCCGAGAGGGCTGAACTCGACGTCCCACACGGGGTAGTTGTGGCCGCGATAGCAGACGAGGTTCGTTCGCGTCTCGAGATTCCACAAACGGGCTGGCCAATCGCCGCCAACCGCCAGCACAGCACAGCACAGCACACAAACGCGTGGGTGGGCAAGAGCGAGAGACATCAAGAAGGTTGCTGGCGTGTCATACCGGTGTTGTCCTCCGAGGCGGAGATGAGGTACTGGTTGTCGGGGCTGAAGTTGCAGGCGTACACGGGCCCCGAGTGGCCCAGCAGCTGCACGTAGTCGGTCGTGCGCTTCCGCGCCGTGGGCGCTTCCTCCTGCGCCAATCAACATTATTATTATTATTATTATTATAATAAATAATAAAAGTATATAATAAATCGCAAGTTTAATCGCGAGAGGGAGGGACGGGCCGAACCTTGCCGGTCCCGAAGATGCGTTGGTGGTCCTTCTGGAGGTCCCACACCTTGATGGACGAATCCGCGTAGCCTCCGGCCACCACGCTCGCGTCCCGCGTGATGTCGACACAATTTATGCTGCCGCCCAGTCGCCCGCCGCCACATCACACGAGAGGGCCCAGGTCAGGCTCAGCCTCGTTGACGAAGGCCAGGAACGGGAGAGAGGGAGGCGTGTGCGTGTGCTTGTGTGCGTGCATATATATATATATGGTACCTGTTGTGGGAGTTGAGGAAGGTGAAGAAGCAGATGGAGGGAAGCGAGGCGGACGAGAGCGCCACACGTCTCCGCAGGTCCTCCAATCGCTTGATCTCCAGCGTTTCATTTCTGGTGGTCCCCACTGGTGGTCAGCCCCAATACGCGCGCGTGTCGTGCGTGTCCTGCGCGTGTGTTGTGTGCGTACATGGCGGGCACGGGGACCATGGACTTGATGGTCTCGATCGGTGGGCCCGCGGGTTCGGTCGGCTCCGTCTTTACTCGCTTGACCGGCGTCTCTTTGGCCTGCGCGAGCGAGAGTCATCAGCACGCGCGCGCGCCAACGGCACGACGAGAGGCGGGGCAGGGTATACCTTCTTGGAGGCCTCCTCCTTCTCGTCGTCCTTCTCGGTGTCCTTGTCGACGTCCATCTGGCTATCGTCCTTGCCGGCCTCCTCCTTCTCCTTCTCTTTTTCCTTCTCTTTTTCTTTTTCTTTTTCTTTTTCCTTCTCTTTTTCCTCTTCTTTCTCGGCGGCCTCCTCCTTGAGGTGCGCCACCTGCTCCTCGAGCAGGCCCCAGTGCACCTCCTTCCTGTTGATGTTGTCCACCTCCTCCGCCGATTGGCCGGTGATCGCGTCATACTCCAACTCCGCCAGCTCATCGGGCTCCCCGCTGAACACTGCTCGCCCCATCCATCAGACACGTTCACGCACGCACGCACGCACACTCACACGCACACGGAGAGCGGTAAGGGGAGCGCACCCTTGATGTCGAGGTACTGGTTGGCGAGGCCCAGGAGGAGGGTCATCTTGGGCTGTTCGAGGAAGGCCACCAGGAGGTTGGCGCTGTAGCGGCACATGCGGACGGGCGACTTGAACTTGCGGAACTTTTGCGACACCTGATCGACACGTCGACCACGCGCGCCGACGGGTTAGTGGGCGCCCAGTCTGAGAGAGACAAGACGCGCGCGCACACATTCACACGCACAGGCGGGGGAGAGGTGGTGGGGCGTGTGCCTGGTTCTCTTCGATCTGCTGCTTGCTGGTGACGGCCTGCAGGCGCTGGATCTCGTCGAGGTGGAGGTCCTCGTGTTCGACCAGGTGCTTCTGCAGGAACCCCATGGCTGGGATGGCACAACAAACAAACACGCGACGCGTGAGAAGAGAGAGGTCACAGGGCTACACGCTTCTCACCCCCCCCCCCAATGTTGGCAGCGTTGGGGTTGGGCAGCGTGTGGCGTACCGGCGTCAGGGCGGTTATCGGCCACCATGTCGAGGTAGAGGTGCACGAACACGGGGTACAGCACGCCCATCAGCTCGAACTGCAGGCAGAGAGGACAGCAGTGAGTAGGTAGGCAGGTAGGCTCGCTGCAACAATACTGGCATGAATGTTGTAATTTAATGTATTAATCAGATTTATTAAAATAAAATCACGGGGGGGGGAAGAGTAAAGAGGGAAGAGGGGAGGGACCTTGTATCGGTCGAGAGACGCGTAGATCCAATCGCGCAGCGCAATGTAGGCCTCATCGTAGCGCTCAGGCGAACGATCGATGGTGCCAAAGGAGGAAATGAGATTTGTGATGCTCGCTTCACTATCGAGCGCGGTTTCGAAGGCGGCTTGCTCTGCCGATCGTTCGCCGCCGTGCGCCGCAGAGGCAGCATAGGCGCGAGCCGATTCCTGCTGCAAGAGGGCCGCGGCGCCCTTGTAGCCCTTCCTCTTCAGGTAGCTGAGGATCTGATTATCCGCTTCCCGCTCCTTGCTGCTTAAACTCATTGTGATCCTCAATTTGAAGATGAAGCCAGCCCCTAAGGCTGTTGCTTGCCTCTTGTGGTTTGTGTGGAAAGGTTTCGTAAGAGATCTGAAACGCATCCGAAACGCATTTGCAAGCCTTGATTTTACCAGGCGTGGTAAGTGCACCAGAGAGGGGGAATTTCTGGCCTATTCCAGCGTTTCTGGCGCCTTCTCTGTTCTCCACCGAACCGAAACGAACACACAGGAGGTTCGGTCTGGGATGAATCCGACGTCTCCAAACTCCAGTCCACCAACCGCAAGCGCTCATGGTCGCAACGCCGATCAATTGATTGTAATCCCTATCAGATTTCTCCCAATTCAACCACCCAGCCGAGCCCCAGTGGGCTTCTTGTTGGTCTCCGACCTAGGGGTACAAATACCCTACACCTCCTTCTCCACTTATCATCAACATCATAAGCATCAATAAGAAGCCAGCTGGCCTCCCCACCTCAGAGCAACTAGTTGTGGAATAGCATCCTCCCGAAGCAAGCTTGACTTCTACCCCACCACCACAAGTCATGGCCATCCGATCCGCGGCGTGGACCCTTCTCCTGGTCCTTCTCTCCACCTCCCTGCTGGCTCTGGTCGCCGCCCAGACCGAGGCCCCGCCCGCTCCCGTCGCGTCCCCCGTGGCCGACCCCTCATCCGCCCCTGCCACCTCGCCCGAGCCCGCCCCTGGCGGCGGCTCTGATGGCGGAGCTACCGAGACACCTCTGAAGGCCGCGCTCGACCTCCAAAACGGCTTCAAGCTCACCGACGACGGCACTGGGTACAATCTCCAGCATGTGCCTATTTCTTTATGGTGGTGCTGGCGATGACAGGTTGTTCACCTCTCCATCCCCTACGAAACCACTAGGTTCATTGCCACTCATGGCGCCTCTACCTTCACCATCCGCCTGACCTGCGTGCGCGAGATCAGCAAGGGCGGTGGCGCCGTGCAGGAGGCGGCCCTCGCTCTGGGCCAGAAGCAGGTCATTAGGCCCCAGTCGCCTTGGGACCCCGACCTGGAGTCGGTCTATTCCGTACGTAGTGCCCACCTCGCTCAATGTTAGCCCCGCAAGCGTATTGGTAGCTCGGAGTTAAAATTCGGAGTTTTTTGAACCAATAGGAGTACAGCCAGAATGTCGGCATCGCTACCCCCGAAGGCGCTGTGTTCAACTGGAACATCAAGTCCTTCACCGACAAGTATCACATGGAGGCCGTGCCCGGCTCCAAGCAGTTCATCTCCTTGCTGCCCGGTAACGTCAAGGCCAACATCCAGATCGAGTGGCCCGTCAAGTCCTACCTCAACGGCTTCCAGGTCTGCACCCAGGTCTCGTGGGACATCGCCGACGAGGACTTCTACCTCTTCATGAACAACAACACTCTGCCCGGCCAGAAGAAGAACCTCACCGCCGAGCCCACCATCTCCTGGGCTCTTGCCAAGGGTACCCCGCCATACATAATCTTTGTCACTCTATTGCAGTGCAACCTTGCCCACCATGTGCTTAACCATGTCTTGTGGATCAAAACAGACAGCAAGGGACGCACCAACGGCTTCATGCTCAACGGTCCCTACACCTTCGCCTACCTGTGGCCCGGACGTGGTGGCTTCACCTTCCTCAGCAAGAACCCTTACGCCAAGTCGGGTGAGCCCCACTTTGCCAATGTGAACGTCACCCTCAACAAGCCCAAGTACGTCCAGCACCTCTGACCTCCTGAAGGAGAAGTTGTAGACATGAGCTGACTTGATGGCTACTTTTTCTTCTACAGGTGGACCCAGCAGGGTAGCGTAGAGGTGGTGGTCACTACCGACCGTGCGGCCGAGAAGATTCAGCTCGACCCGCTCATGGACATTGAAGGAGGATGGGCCTCGGGTCTTCTGCCCAACCTGGCCCTGCTCCTGGCCGTCCTCTTCTCCTTCGCCTCGCTCTCCCACCTTCTCTAAGCCGTCGGTCCGTTCGGGTCGGCCATCGCCACCCATCTTCGTCACGGCAGCTCCTTTACAATGTGCGATACTACTACACTATGTTTTTTACGTAACTACCTATCTCTCCCTCATGACGCGATCACGATGCTGATCGCTGCTTCACCTGCTTCCAATGGGAGCTAATAAACTTACAATTACCAACCGGCAACACCTCCAACATGTGGGAACCTTCAATGACGCTCACACCGGCCACTACCAGGACGAGGCGAAGTGTTGCCAGTAGGGGCAGATAGCTAAGCGTTTCGCGGTACACGTTTATCTGATTGAGGAACGAGGTGGTGGCTGCAGAGAACGGAGGACGTTTTTTTGGGGTGGTTGTTGTTGGGTTTGAAGGGAACCGCTCAGCCCCTCGGAATGGAGGGACGAGCAGGCCACCACTTTAAGTGATGTAGACTATGAACCGGAGATTCAATTCTACGGATTAGAGTGCTTTCTCACGACCCTCCGCTGGCCTCTTGGATGGTCTTCTTCCTTTTTGCATTATGGGAGGTCGCAGCATTAGCTGAAGTGACGAAGTAAAAAGAAAGAACGAAAATACAAGGAAGGACCCAAGGCGATCGTGCTACGCAGGCGGCCATAGAGTGGCATCTCAGTAGATGGTTCTGGATATTGGATACGGCCACACCACTGTATGTTGGATACGGCCATACTGCGCAGAAAGCACCGCTTCCCATCCGAACAGCGAAGTTAAGCTGCGCCAGGCGGTGTTAGTACTGGGGTGGGCGACCACCCGGGAATCCACCGTGCCGTATCCTCCTTTTGCATGTTATTTGCTCGCCTGCCTGTCGCTCGTGTGCGAGGTTGGAGGCTTAGAGTTCGGAGCACACTGACTTGAATTTGGCCAATAATGGCAAGTAAAATAAAAAGTTATTACTGCCAACTCTCGCCGTGCTGAGGACAATGGCTTGCGTGCCCAAGGCGACCGATGAATCTGCCGCCGTTGACTTCCCTCTACTTCCCAACGAGGTACAACAAGCCTGCCCACTTTATTTTACATTAAAAATAAACTTAAAAACCACTCGCAGCTCGTGGAGCACGTGTTGCGGTTCGTGGGCTTGCGGGACCTCTTCGCAGCGGCGCTCGTGTGCCGTGAGTGGTCGGCCCTCGTTGACTTCCTTCCCGAGTGGAAGGGTATGCCCACTCCGCCGTTCCAGTAGTCGCCGTTCTCTGCAAACTTGGGGTGGTCGAGGCATTCGGGGAGAGCAACGCGCCAAATATGAACGCCCCACGAACAAAAGGAGTCAGCGTTGTCACCTGAGGGCGGGCACGCGGTGGGGGCCAATTGGCGCCGATGGTCTTTGGACAGGCCGGCTCTCTGGCCCTCCTCTCCCCGTCAGCGGGCTCCGCCTGCGTAACTCACCCTCGGCTCACCTATCGTTTGGCTGTCCACGTGTCTTCCGCAGAGGCCAAGAGCAGACTCGCTGGCGCTTCCTGGCTCAGAGGAGGGAAAGCATCAAGACGCCTTGCCACCCAAGAGGAAGAGTATGTCGGCCTAGCATTTTCTTCTTTTGAAAATGATGCCGGGCCGTAGGTTCACTCTTGGCGTGGCTGGACAGGTACAACATCGTGATGCTGGGCCCGGGCGGCGCTGGCCGCCATGCGTTCGTCGTGCGCTTTATCCAAGCCCTGTTTCTGGACATGGTTCGCGAGCTCCCCATCATCACCACGTTACCTTGTTGCATTTGCGTGCTGACCAAGTTGACCTCAGTACGATCCAGTGATCGAGGCGACCTATGCGAGGCATATCACTGTCGATGGCGTGAAGGCCAACTTGAACGTGCTTGTGACCGCCGGACAGGAAGAGTACCGAGCGCTCCTTGACCAAAGCCTACGCTGGTGTGATGTACGTTGTTGCCCCCCTCCTCCTCGCGATTTGGTCGCCTGTCTGCTGTTGGCGTGGCACGTATGACCAATGGGACAAAAACGTCGACAGGGCGTCCTGGTGCTGTACTCGATCACGAGCTGCAGCCAGCTCGAGGCGTCTGCAAGCTATCTCGAGCAGGCGCGAAGAGCCAGGGAGTTTCTCGGCTTCGGCGCGCCGCCCATCATCGTGTTGGGCAACAAGCTCGACCTGCCCAATGAACGCGAGATCAGCCCAATCCAGGGCAAGCAGCTGGCCAACGAGTACGGCACCTACACGTGGGGCCTCGCCGATCCCGACCTTGGCGGCAACAAGAGCAAAAAGAACACACCGAAGAAAAAGACGGTGAAGGCCGGGGAGGGCGAGGCTAGCTTCAAGTTTGCATCAAACTTCTTCGAATGCTCGGTCAAGGACAGCTATGTGGTCGAGTACCATCCACGATACTTTGACACCCCTGATGCCAGCGAGGCGCGTGCAGCCTCGTCGCCGTCGAGTGAACGACCGCCCCACACGTCGGCCGACGGTCTGTGGACTGTCCACCACGGCCAAATGGACGTGGTCTTCCAGGAGATGGTTCGTCAGATCGACATGTGGCGCAGCGCGGTTCGTGACAAGCAGCGCCTCTGCCCCGTGGGTGGACCTGACCAAAAACAAGACAACAAGAAATGCCTCCTGATGTGAGAGGGCCTTGTGCACGGCCGTGCGCCTCGGGTCCATTTATTGCCACAAGTGTTGGAGCTGATCTGATCACCCACACGTCTCCCACCAGCTCATCCATGCGGACTGCACCTCTGGGTCTTTGAAAGGACAAATAGAGAAGGTGATAGCATTAATGATGGTTCTGGATGTTGGATACGGCCATACTGCGCAAAATTCTGTGTTGTCCTTTTCCATCTACCTAGGTGTTTGCTGAAGACTGCTCCAAAATCTGTAAAAACAATAGTTACTTCCACAACCCAAGAGAAGGGCTTTATTGCATTAGTTCGCAGCATACATAATAATGCAGGTTTTTTCAGCAGTATCATACGGATAATGCATGACATCTTTGTTAGAACAGATAGTTGGATCAATCACTTTCAGACAGTATCACTGCCTTAGAGTAGCAGCACTGTAGATGGTTTATGGTGTCGGATACGGCCATACTGCGCAGAAAGCACCGCTTCCCATCCGAACAGCGAAGTTAAGCTGCGCCAGGCGGTGTTAGTACTGGGGTGGGCGACCACCCGGGAATCCACCGTGCCGTATCCTCCTTTTGCATGTTCTGTGTCTGTTGTTTGGACACCTCTTCCCTGCCTGCTCCAAGAGGACAAGGTCAGACCCTTTTTGCTATTAGCATGCCCAATTTCATGCTGTTGAGCATTTCAGGGGAACAGTGTACAACCTTGTTTGGCTGGGAAGACATCAAAACTAGTCTTTGGGTGTATTGTGATATGCCAGGATGATGAGAACATATTTAGCAGCACTCTCAAGAAGTAGGAGGCACAAGCAGTTTAAACCTTCCATTTGCAAACATCACACCAGCACAACAGCATCACAAGGCCACCACAACACTCACCACAACAACACTACCACACCACCCACAACCTACCACAACTATACCACACCTCACCACCACCACCCCACCACCACACTTCCACCCTCACAACACCACCACCACACCATTACAACACCACACCTTCACACCACCACACCACCACACCACCATCACCACACCATCACACCACCACACCACCACACCACCATCACCACACCACCACACCACCACACCACCACAACACCACAACACCACAACACCACAACAGCACCATTACATCGCCACAACTGCAACACCACCACCACAATACCACAACACCACCACAACAGCACTACACCACAACACCACCACAACACCACTACACTATCACCACACTACAACATCACCATCACAACAAAACCACCACACCACCACAACAACATCACCACACCATCACAACAACATCACCACACCATCACAACAACATCACCATCACAACATCATCACAACACCTGACCACCACCTGACCACCACCTGACCACCACCACCACAACAACATCACCACACCACATCACCACACCACATCACCACACCACATCACCACACCACATCACCACACCACATCACCACATCACCACCACACCACAAAACCACCACATCACCACCACACCACAAAACCACCACACAGAAATAAATTACAGGTGGTGACAAGGAGGACTGTCACCTGAAGAACCAAATGAGAAGAAGACAACACAGGGTTGCAGTACTAAAAGAGGATACAGCACGGTGGATTATTTTACTTGCCATTATTGGCCAAATTCAGGTCAGTGTGCTCCAAACTCTAAGCCTCCAACCTCGTACACAAGCGACAGGCAGGCGAGCAAAGAACATGCAAAAGGAGGATACGGCACGGTGGATTCCCGGGTGGTCGCCCACCCCAGTACTAACACCGCCTGGCGCAGCTTAACTTCGCTGTTCGGATGGGAAGCGGTGCTTTCTGCGCAGTATGGCCGTATCCAACAGCTTCAACATACAGTGGTGTGGCTAAACAAGCCATAAGCGACCATATACACATATACAATGGAGGATAAGATTGCATATGCATACATGATGACTTGAGGTGCATAATGCACAACTTACTGATTTGACCAGCATTCAGAGATCCTTGGCGCTTCCATGTTCCAGGAGTTTGTCAACTCTGGGGAAGTCTGATACCAAACATAATCATTAATGCAATATCATCACAGTCTACCTAAACCTGATCTAACTGTGCCTCATCAAGTGTTTGAGTGCTCTTCAACCCTTGGTAATGAAAGTTTCAGGAGTTAAAAAGAGTTGTGAGTCTTGTACTAATGAAATAAGGGTGAACAATGTTAGCTTTGCATATGCATCATGGTGGTATGGTGACCTCACTTTGAAAGTCAAGTTATCTATCCTATTAAATGATGCTCCTATCAGAGATTCAAAGTGTTTTCGATGACAGTCCAGATCAGATAATATGTTTACTATTTGCAGGAGTACAATGCTGGAATCACCAGGGATTGGAGCAAGTACAATTTTTATGTTCTCTGCCATCTGAAATCTTGTGTTTCCTACCTTATTTTCATGAGTTTTTTTCTGGTTTTGTGGCATGTCACTGCTTTCATCAGTCATTAAAGTATGAACCATTATCCACATTAAGGCAATGAATTTTGCTGATGAAAGCAGTTGGCCCTGGTACACATTAAATTTGTTAGCCTGGGTTTTTGTGGGCAGGTGTGCTAAAGCACTGAGTGTTGACAGAGTGGGAAGTGGTGCTTGCTGGAAAGTTGGGAGTGGAGAGAGAGAGAGAGAGAGAGAGTGAAAAAGGTGAGGAGTGGGGACAGACAAGTTTTTTCTTCTCACACAAATTTTTCAAGTAAAGCCCCAACAAGTACACACAGCATGCAACTCATCAAAGCTGAGGGTGTGGCGTCACCTGTACCAGGAAATGGAGCGGCCACAACTGCCATGGTGGGTGTGGAGGACATGTGGGTGGAGGATGCCAGGATTATATCCTCAAGATGCTGCAGAAGCCTACTGTTCCATACACCAGTGCTGGAACAACAAACAGAGAAGGGGAGGCCTTCCATGGATACAGCCATACTGCGCCAGGCAGTGTTAGTACTGGGGTGGGTGGAGTTTCTATAGACCAATGAGGAGAGGTATGGAGTTACAGGTAATTTCAACCAATAATTATTTTGAGCAGTAAATTCACAGATGAGATTATCCAAAATTATTAGTTCACATTCTCCAGAAAGAAGAAGACTATTGGCTGTGAGAGTGTGGTAGGATGGTGGGAAAACAGTGCTGTGTGGGGTTGTGCATGTGGGGCCTCTCCTCCTTGCCTCAACTTTACTGGGGCAGCCTACCTCAAGCAGGTACATGCTATGGGTGCACTCTTCACAGCCATGCCCAGGCTGTTAAGAACCATCCCCACAGAGCTAGAATTTGTCACCTACTTCAACTGCTTCAACAGCCAGAGTGGGGCTGATGTTCTGATGTGGTGCTGTTCTGCCATTGGTCACCCTATTTCAACTGTTTTTGCTCGCACCGCCTTTCGCTCTTTGTGCCGGCTGTCATACGTATCATTTTGTTTGTTTGTTACTTCGGTTGGGCAGTAAGGCTATCATTTGTTTGCTCTTGATACGCATCCTTTCCCCCTCCTCCCGTTTGCTACTCCGCTGCGGTCGTGTGTCTCTTTTATTGAGCCAGAGAAAAATGAAGTAGACACAGCAACGTTAGTCGCGCCGGGCGAAAGTGAGTTGGGTGCCGTCGCGTTGGCTCGTGAGGACAAGCAAACTGTTGCTGCCGGATTCGGGGTCGTTGGTAAGGGCGAGCGCGTAGGCGCCTGCCTGGCTTGAGAACCTCTGCTGCAGGAAGTCCTCGGCCTCCATCGCCCGCCTCCGCAGCGTGCCGTCGGCATCGCCTTCCACCCTTGCCAGGCCACGCTCGGTCCAAGAGCCGCCCGAAAAGCTGATGGTATGTCCGTCGCTGCTAAGTGTGAACGAACTGCGGCCCGAGTTGGCGGGCGCACGCACGGCCACGGAGCCGGTGCTGCTCAGGGTGATGCCCATGCTCCGGGTGGCGTTTGGGGAAGGGGCCTTCGGCCGGGGCGGGCTCGACTGAGCGGAAGTCGTACTGGCCCGCCAGCCGCTCAAGCTGCGCTTCGTTTGTGTGTTCCGTGCTCATGTTGAGGTAGTGCGGTGTTGTCCTGGTGTGGGGAAAAGAAACGGTTCCGTACAGGTCACTTGCGTGTGTGGTATTTCAACCTCTAAAATTATCGGGCTCGCCCAATTACCTTTGGTTACGGGAGGGAGCTCAAGATACTCATTGTTCAGTGACCCGACGAGAGACCAGACGCTGATGGTCAGCCAGGTCTATGTGTGAAAAACTTATGTGTGCCAGCCCAAATGGTACTCTTTGATCAGGGAAGAATGAATAGGGTCTTGCCTTGTGCCCATTCTGTGGCCTGCGAAGAAATGGCATATTTCTCTTTATTTTAAACCCAAGAGCACGGCATGGAGGGGAAGGTGTTGGCCTTGTTTGTGTCGCCCGCTAGTGGTGTGCGCGATGCCGTTGATCAAGTGCGCGTGTCGCCCCAGGGCCTCGAAGGATCGCTTCAAAGCCCCTTCGGCGGAGGCCACTACAGGTAACGCACCCTTCGCTTGCCTGTGGTGGTGCTGACCGTTCGGTCCGAAACCCAATCGGGCAGGCCGTGAGATACTTCTGGTGGACGAGGAAACCCTGCTCGAGGTCGGCATGCAGGCGGGGGGCATGAAGGAGAACATCACCGTGCGAGGCGTGGGGCTGGGAAAAGCCGAGCCGGGCACGCGCTTCAGGGTGGGCGCCGACCTCGTGTTCGAGGTCGGCCAGAAGCTGGCCTGCGCCGGCGAAGACCCTGCGCTCACCGGCAAGCGAGGTGGGTTCACCCTCCCCCCACCCACCCTACATGCCCGGACGCTCACCGAGGTGTTGACCTGCGCAGGGGTGTTCGTGCATCTCCGCGAGGGTGGAGAGGGACTCATCCGCAACGGAGACAGCGTGCAGCGCCTGTAAAGGCTCCTACACCAACTCTGTCGCACACAACATCCAAAATACAATACAATAAAAGAGAATAAAATAAAATAAAACAATTTAATTTTTTAGAAACACAAGTAATGTACTGTACGGGTGCTCATGGGTCTGAGTCGTTGATGGTGAGCCGTCGTCGCGTTCGGCTGTCTTCGTCCTCCCCCTCCTCCCCGCGCGTTCCTCGTTCTTCTTCATCTTCCTCTTCTCCCTCATCATCGTTGTCGACTTGTTGTCGACTCTGATGAGGAGGCGGCCGTAACCTGCCGACCTCGTCCTCCCTCGTCCGCTCCCTGTCGACGTCGCTGTCCCACGAGGCCGGCGGGTGGTCGATCAGCAGCCGCACCGACCCGCCGTCGCCGCTCTCCTCGCCGCTGCCCGTCGTCGTGCGCCGGCGGCCACTCTCCTCGTCGTCGAGCGAGCTCTCCTTGCTCGGCGCGGGGGCCAACGACGGCAGCGGCATCGACGAAGCCGCGGCAGCCGCGCCCGACAGCGAGAGCGAGCGCGTGAGGGACGACGGCGACCGTTGGACGCCGGTCGTGCGCGTGCGGCGGACGCCCGACGACGAGAGGTCGACGTAGCAGGTCGACGAGGCCAGCGGGTCACGCGTCTCCTCGGCCTTGAGCTCCATGTACTCGAGTATCTCCCGGAAGCACGGCCGCACCTCCGGCTCGTCGTCCCAGCACCTGTCATGTGTCATGTGAGTGTGAGTGTGTGTGTGCGCGCGCGCGTCGTGTGTCGTGTGTCGTGGCTGCTTACCGCTGGATGATGTCGAGGAGGCAGGCGGGAAAATCGTCGACCGATGGCGTTGGCAGGCGCGGCCGCAGCTGCTCGCTGACGACCCGGTTGATGATCTCGAACAGGCCGATGCCCTCGTAGGGCTCCTCGCGCATCATCAGCTCCCTGGTTTGCGTCAGACGCGCGCAAAGTTGCGTTGGTATCCATTTATCCATGCCGCGCTCATCGACGTCGCGGGCTCGCGCGGGTGGGAGCGGCGAGGGCGTCGTACCACATGATGATGCCGTAGCTGTACACGTCAGACTTCTCGGTGTACACGGAGGTGCGGAGGACCTCGGGAGCCGAATACCTGGCAATCGCCACGATTTCATTAGCGTTTTGAACACGAACGAAAACAAACATTTTTATATAAATTAGGAAAAATAAAAATAACTCAGTCACGTGCGCGGGTTGGTGGTCGTACATGGGCGTGCCGACGGCGGTCACGGTGTGGTTGACCTTGCACGAAAGGCCAAAGTCGGTGACCTTAAGGTTGAGGTTGTCGTCCACGAGGATGTTCAAGCTCTTCAGGTCTGGAACGTGTATGTATTATAATTAATTTGTTTTAATTTTTTGTTTTGTGATTTCTGGTCACGAATTCATGTCGACACATAAAGACAGACAGGATGAACGCGTACCTCTATGTACAATGGAGGGTTTGTGGGAGTGGAGGTAGAGCATGCCGCGCGCGATGTCGCGTCCCATGAGGAACTTGCGGTGGAGCGTTATCTCCCGATCCGAGTGGATGACGTGGTGCAGTGATCCCTGCGTCATAAACTCCATCACTGCGCCACCACAAAACGCAAACGCAAACGCAACGAACAGCCGAGCCATCACACAGTGAGCCGCGTGCCTTTGGCTGTGCTCACTCAAACGGGCGGAGTGTACCGATCGAAAAGTGCGGGGCCTGCATGCAGGCGCCGATGAACAGCACGATCTGCGCACACATGACGCGTGAGACATTGTTGTTTGAAATAAATTAAAAATATACATATTTTTTATATCATGATTTAATATAAATAAATATATATTAAGAAAATAAAAAAGGAGCGTGAGAACATACGTTGGGGTGGTGCAGCTGTCGGAGGAGTTCCACTTCGTTTTCGAATTGCTTGAGCTCGGCGTGCTTCATCTGGGTCTGGTAGAGCGTCTTGATGGCCACGTTGATCCCGCGCCAGAAACCCCTGCACACGTCCCACCAGCCGCGGTCGACATTTAGTGCTCCATTCCCTCTCTGTGCACTAGTCGTCGCCACCCACGCATGCGCGCGTGAAAGTGTGAGAGTGTGATCCGAGACCTGTGCACTTCGGCAAAGTTGCCCCGCGCCACGGGCTCCACGATTTCGAGCTCCTCGTAGTCAATGCGCCAGTCATCCGTCAGTCTTAAATGTGTAAAAAAAAAATCAAATTCGCGGTTTAGCGAGCGTTCATTCAATTAAATTTTAGAAGAATAGAAGAATAAAATAAAACGAGTAAGTGCTGATGTCACGTACGTCAGGAGGGGGAGGGTGGACGAGGGGTTGCCAAACTTGGTCCCAGCGTATCCTGCACAAGCGCAACACGGGTCACCAATTAGTTAATTCAATTGTTCTTACATTATTGCGTTATTACAATATTATCATTATTATTATTATTATTATTTGAGCGTGCTGAGTGGGTGTGGTCCTACCTTTCTTTCGCCACTCGATTGAGTCGGCGGACAGGGCGGAGACGTAGACAAATACAAAGAACAGCGAAGAGAGGGCGCTCTGTGCTATGGTGACGCTGTGTGGGAGGGACACTTACGTGAGCAGAGACACTCAGCTGCCTCTGAGAGAACGGAACAGGCCCACGTACCACGAGGCGCCGTCGATGTCGAGGTACTCCAGCACAGAGGTCGCGGTGGACAGTGCCCACACGCCCACGAGCACAAGCAGAAAGCGGTAGAGAGCGTTGCGAGCTGTGGGCCCGCGGCCAGAGTTCAAATAAGCAACTTCTGATTTAAGAATAAATAATCATAAATAAAAATAACAGCACAAAAGAGGCGTGTCTCGTGACGGCATACGGCGTACCGGCGAATGGTTGGAACGGGGGAATGCAGTGCACCACGAGCAGGGTCGTGTAGATGATGAGCCACACGCCGTTGTAGATGATGCCGTAGAAGTTCTGGTCAGGGTCAAAGGACGTCCAACCGTAGCCGGGGTTCGCCGTAAAGTACTGCCCCACGATTAACAGGAGAAATAGTTGTTAAATAGAAATAAATGTAAACATAATAAAACGGGTCCATTGTGTCGAGTGGCGCGTGGGTGGTACCCATGAACCGGTCACGAGTCCGGCAACAACGACAGAGCCTGCGATGGATTTCAGCAGCGACCGGCGCGATAGGTCGGGCATGTGCATCCATATGATCAACATGCTGTGCAAGCCAATTGATCATTAGCAAGACAATAGGTTATGTTGTTGTTGGATTGTTGGGGGGGGGGGCGTGGGCAGGCGACGAGCGCACCGCCCACACGACCATAAATTATGCTGTCTGCTCACCCCGTAGGGCAGCAGTAGCCACTACCGCGCACAACCGACGTGCAATGGAAGGGGGTAGTGTCTAAAAGGCCCGCCTACTTGATCGCAGACCCTTCCAGCAAGGTACGTATGCTCCCCTCGGCCAGCGGCCGCGCCTTATGTGGGCGGCCGCAACCACCCACAACTTATGGGACGAATAAATTCCCACCACTGGCTAGCCAATCGCGAGCAGCCCCAACATAAAAACCGACCAACCACACACAACACACGCAACAGAAAACACCAAAGTTGAGGGAGAAAGGAGGGTGGCAAGTACTTGCAGAACAAGGAAAGGCCAAAGATCTCGACGGCGGCGAGGACGACGGCGAGGATGCTGTTGATGGGCGCCAGGAACAGGCTCACAACGAGCCACGTCATGAACAGCATCAGCAGCTGCAGCCACCGAATGTAGATGGGAAGAAGCTGGCGCTCAAACTGTGTTGTGTGCGAGCGTGACCGCGCCAGGTCACACAACAAATAAATATCAATGCTGTTTTAAACTTAAAATATAACAGATTAGAATATGGTAAAGCAATAAATAAACAAATCGATGAATATAAACAAAAATATTTTTAAAAAAGTTAAAAAAGTAAAAGGCGCACCGCGAGTGTGCCCCTGAGGGCTTTTCTGAATTTAGTTATGATTTTCCACCAGAGGTGGTAGAGGAGAAAGAGGAGCGGAATGGTGTAGATGACGAGCAGGAAGACGGGCACGTTGAGGTACGATATCTTGCCCTCCATGACGAAATCGCACACGCCCGCCACTGAACACGCATCTTTCGAAACGCACCACCCTCGTGCTGATGTAGGGCTGAAGCTGAGCAAGATGGAGAGGAGGGTAATGGCGAGGTGCAGCGATGGCGTGGTGAAGCGGCTGGAGGGCCGATCCATATTTGATTTAATTTTCGATTTAGAATGTCGAAAATTGAGAAGAGGAGCAGCTGGGACGGGTTGAAAAGAGGCTTTTTTCTGCTTCTGGCTCAGCGTGAACGCATTCCTCGAGTGTGAATAGAGAAGTCAGATGGAGACGCTGAATTTAGGCCAAGAAACAACGATTTCTGTATTGTTTTCCTTGAACACTCAACCCCTTTCTTTCCCCCTCTTGTTGCGAGGTGTACCCCGAGGCAAGACAGGGCGTAACTGTGGTTGTTAACATGCTAACTCTTCATCCCATGATACACCACATCCATTGCCTCAACAACTGAGATTTCAGTGTGTCCGTTTCGCCCAGAGCTCGCGCGAGGTGGTGGTGAACGGGGCGAAGTACGAGCTGACCACGTCCTCCGACACCTTATGCGCGCGTGTAAGCGTGTGCGTTATGTCAGCGTTGCGTGGAAAAGTGAGACGACATAAGAAAGGGCGCTCGTTCGCGTGTTACCTCTTGATGGTGCGACGGCTTCCACTTGGGGTTGTGATGCTTCTCGACGATCACGGCGTTCACGCCCTCGATGAAGTCATGGCTCTCCATGAAGCGGCACGCCACCCTGGCGACGGCAACAGCCAATAGTAAACATTTGATTTGGTGTGTGGCGCAGTGAGCGCAGAAAAGCCATGAGGGAGAGGAACGAACCGCAGGTCCATCTCGAACACTTCATCGATGGACATGCCACGGCCCTTCTGCAGTGCCGCAAAGGTGACCTGTGTGTGTGTGTGTGTGTGTGTGTGTGTGTGTGTGTGTGTGTGTGTGTGTGTGTGTGTGTCAGCGATCGGCTATTGATTGAGTTTGAGCTTTCACAAGACAGACGGGTGGTTTGCGTCAAACCTTGACCGAGGTGGGCGACTTCTTGAGGAGGACCTTGTGCGCGGTCTCGGCCCACGCGTTCTTGTCCTTCTCCTCCTGCAGCCGCTGGTAGATCTCCTCGACCGTGGCGACGTGGAAATACCTCTGGATGCTCGCCTCGTGCTCCACCAGCTCGATCTGGCCCTCTGTGCCACTCGCTCGTCAACACAACGTGCTTGTGTGTGTGTGTGTGTGTGTGTGTGTGTGTGTGTGTGTGTGTGTGTGTGTGTGTTGCGTGTGAACTCACCTGGCCGGCTGGCAAACTTGGACAGGACAGCGTCCACGCCGACCGACTTCAAGTCTGCGTTGCACAGCTCTGCCTGTGCAAAGTCGAGCCCGCTGCGGCGTCAGCGCACTCGTTGTTGGTAAGCAGCAGTGATCGCAGACCCGCGGGTACCTCGAGCTGAGCCAACTTGGCCTTGGGCACAAAGTGCGTGGCGATGTTGCAGTGCAACAAATCCGGGGCGCCCAGCCGCGCGCCCATCAGTGCCAGGTAGTTCCCGACGCCATCTACGCCGAAACGCCGCGTACGGGGGGGGGGGCAACGCGATTGGTTGATTGGCGAGCGAGTGAGTCGGCCCGAGAAGAGGAGAGAAGTACCGGGCAGGCGTGACAGAAAATGGCTGCCGCCCACGTCGGGGAAGAAGCCGATCGCCGTCTCAGGCATCGCAAACGTGGTGGCCTCCGTCGCTACACGGTACCTGCATCCTGTAGCCACGCCCAAGAGCTTAGCCAAAGGCAAGAATGTGGGGGGGGGGGAAGAGCGAAGACGAAAGAGCGAAGCGAAAAGAGACAAAGAGCATGAGAGAGTGTGTGCACCGATGGCGAGCCCCACGCCGCCGCCCATGGTGATGCCGTGGATGAGGGCGAGGCAGGGCTTCTTGAGGTGGTGAATGAAGCAGTCCAGCCGGTACTCCTCGCCAAAGAAGCGGTGCGGGTAGGCGTAGTTGCCCTTCTTGGACTCCTCCGCCAACGCTCTAATGTCACCGCCTGTGCGCGTATGTGAGTCTATGAGTGTGCCCAGGCCTGTTGGTGAATGCGTGCCTGCACAAAAGGCTCGATCGCCGGCGCCTTTCAGGACGATCAGCTTCACGGCCTCGTTCCTTTCCGCGTCGCGAAAGAGTTGCCACAGCAGCTCGATCATCTCTGTCTCGAAAAGAACAAGAAGAAGGAGATGAGCCAGCGGGAAGGTGTGGTGACGAAAGGATGAAGATGATGTCGGAGGGGGAAGTGCACCCATGTTGAGGGCATTGAGGGCGCGAGGTCGGTTGAGGGTAACCACAAGGCAGCCGTTTGGGCGCAACACTTTCTCCACCACGGCTGACTGCTCACCAGTCGTTCCCGCCACGCCATTCTTGTACAGGAGCAAGCTTGTGAATATTAATATTTATTTATTTTTCTATAAATCATAAGATAATAATTAAGAATGCGGATTTAAAAAAGGTACCTGCACAAGGTGCCCCGCCATCACGTTGAGACGTTTGTTGATGTTCTTTACTGGGTGCTCCTGTTGCATTGTTATTGATTATTCGGTGTCTTTGTTCTGCGTCGTCAATAAAGAAAATGTTATATTTTCTGAATAGGGCCTGTTGCGGTTTGTAAGCCTCACCAGAAGACACAGAAGACGAAGCGGCAGCGCTCGAGCCCTTGCGTGGTCGTTCTGTTCTTCCTCGCAAGTGCATGGTTTGTGCAAAGAGAGGCACAGCACTGGAGGTGAGTACCATGCCTCGGGGGGTCGGCGTCGCCCTCGCCCTACTGGTGGCCGTCGCGCTGGGGGCAGCCAGCGCGGACATCTCCCTGAGCCGCTTCGCCAGCAACCCGCTGCTGAACTTGAGCTCCATCGAGCCGCTAAGCAGCAGAAGCGGTCCCTCTCTTGACCACACCATCAACTTTCCTTCGGTCATTGCTGCGCCCAGCTGGTTCTCCCCGCGGCTGGGTAACTACTACATGTACTTCTCGGGCCACCACGGCCTGTTCATTCGTTTGGCCTACGCAGACCAGGTCACGGGGCCGTGGCAGGTCTTGCCCCGTCCGACCCTCACCATCGCCCAGGTCTACGCGGCCAACAACCTCACCTACAACGCGAGCCACATCTCCTACAAGGTCGAGTGCTCGTCGCCCGACGTGCACGTGGACCACCGGACGCGCTCGGTGCGGATGTACTTCAAGCACCGCCTGCCCAACTACGACTACGCCATCCTCGACAGCATGGCTCTGTCGCGCGACGGCATCAACTTTGTCCCGCGGGCCGGGGTCCTGGGCGAGGCCTCCTACGTTCGCGCCTTCCAGTGGTCCGGCGAGCCTGACCACGTCTACCTGATCGACCGCCATGGCAACATGCTGCGCTCGTCCGACGGCTACGACGGGTGGGAGATGGGCAGCGACGCGGTGGGCGTCGCCTTCGCCAACCAGAGCATGATCAACGGCGACCGCTACACGGGCCTGGTGCGCCACGTCGGCGTGATGGTGAACGAGCACACGCTCTACGTGTTTGGCAGCCGTGTGGGCGACGCGCCCGAGCGCATCCTGTGGACCTCGATCGACCTGCGCTGCACGCTGACCAACTGGACGGCCTGCGCTACCGACGGCCCGGCCCGCGAGGCCTTTCGAGGCGTCATGCCCTACGAGGGCGCCGACTACCCGGTGGTGCCCTCGAGGAAGGGCGACGCCATCAACGTCAACCAGCTGCGCGACCCGTTCCTCTTTGCTGATGATGGCCAGTGCTACATCTTTTACACCATCGCCGGTGAAAGCGGCATCGCAGGAGGTCACATCGACGACCACTTCTGCTACCCGGACCGAGGAAGCTGGCGGTGATGGGTCAACCTACTTTTTATAAAGTTTGTGAATAAAAAATAGTTATCTGTTTCTATTTGTTGCTGGCAAGGATGGAGCTGCCTTCGACTGAGGGGATGAGCGTGAAGAGTGGCGTTGATGATTGTGTGGGCAACACGCCCCTCATCCTGCTCTCCTCGCTCTCCCACGCTACCTCATGCCTCATCTACGGTGCGAATTGCAATACTGCAGATCGAGCTAATAATGGCAATCTTTTGCAGCGTTGTTGATTGCATGTGTGTGCGTGCCTTACAGGCAAGGCCGAGTTCATGAGCGTCGGTGGGAGCGTGAAAGACCGGGCGGCTCTCTACATGATCAACGCTGCCGAACGGGAGGGCCTCATCACCAAAGGAGGTACACCTTCGCCTTACCTCACTGCTTTCCTTTCCTCAGCTGATGCGCCTCGGCCTTGTGTCGCTCCAAGGTTGGATCGTGGAGGCAACGGCGGGCAACACGGGTACTACGCGTCAGAGTCACGTATTTGCGTGCGCGCGCCATGTGCGATGCCTCATCTCATGCCTGCGTGGGCGCGTGTCTTTTGTGCAGGCATCGGTCTTGCGCACATCGCCAACCAAAGGGGCTACAAGTGCGTCTCCCATCTTCACCTGTGGGTTCGCACTTGGAACTGGCTGTGGCTGTGTCTTTTTTCGTAAATGATTTTTTATTTGATTTATTCCACTTTATATTATTGTCACGTATGCAGGTGCCTCTTCACCTGCTCCGCGGCGACGTCGGAGGAGAAGATCCAGGTGCTCCAGACTCTGGGCGCCGAGGTCATTCGCTGCGCCTCGGTCCCTCCATCAAGTGCGTGGGCCAGCCCAAGCAGCTTTCATTGGCCGCCCGTTTGAGTGGTGGACTTACCTCTAGAGTTTGGTGATTGTTCTAACCCCGCATCAGACCCCGATCACTTCCAGAACATGGCCAGGCGGCTTGCCGAGGAGCGCGGTACTCCTCAGCAATGCTCGAGCGACACATTATTAGGATTCATTTATGTTTATTATTAGAGTAAAAAATTACTGATTTTTTTGTATACCTCTTACTTGACCAGGAGGATTCTTCGTGAACCAGTTCGACAACTTGAACAACATGCAGGCCCATTACTGCACCTCCGGGCCAGGTGCTCCCCCCCCGCTTCCACGCATACCTCTCTGTAAGCGAACCGATTGAGCTCATGACCCAGCTCCCCACCCTCCCGCTGCACAGAAATCTGGAACGACACCGCTGGACGGGTTGACGGCATCGCCCTCGCGTCAGGCACAGGGGGTACCATCGCCGGCACCTCGCGCTACCTTAAGGTGCGTTTGGGGAGAGAGGGGGCGACCGCCCAGGTCCTGATGCGAGTCTCCGAGTCACTGGACCTGGCTGACACGTCGGCGTCTGTTGTTGGTCGACCGGTCCGCAGGAACGGAACAAAAGCGTGCGGGTCGCGCTCGTAGACATTCCGGGCTCGGGCGTCTTGGCCGAACGCAAACCCGACGAGCAGTTTCTCGTTCTGCGGCAGAAGACACCCGAGGAGAAGGCTAACAGCGGCTCGTCGATCATGGAGGGAATCGGTGCGCGTCGCACCGTGTCTGTGTGTGTGTGTGTGTGTGTGTGTGTGTGTGTGTGTGTGTGTGTGTGTGCGTGTGTGTGTGTGTGTGTGTGTGTGGCATGAGGTCACGCGTTCGTGCCTGTGGCTGACCCATTCAGCGACCAGGGAGCGGGTCGCTGTACAAGAACCTGGCGCAGGCTCAGCTGGACGACGTGCTGCACGCCGACGAGGACGCGACGGCCATAGAGATGGCCCACTTCCTGCTTCGAAAGGAGGGCATCTTCCTCGGTACGGGCTGGCCCATTGGCCATTGCCACAAGTGCTGTCTGCTCACCTGTCGACACACACGCACACACGGGGAGTAGGGTCGTCGGGGGCATTGAACTGTGTGGCCGCCTACCTGCTGGCCAGGAAGCTCGGGCCGGGCCACTGTGTGGTCACCTTCCTCTGCGACAGCGGCGCGCGGTACGCGTCCAAGATCTACAACCCGGCGTGGCTGAAGGAGAAGAACATCACCATCGGGGCTGCCGAGGACCTCTCCTTCCTGCGGCACATCGAGGAGCTCAATGGTGTCCCTCCTGCTTGAGGGCGACAAGCCTTCCTTTCTGCGCTCGTCGACAAAAAAGAGTCCACCGCTTTGCTGACGAGGCAAGCGCGGGTAGTGGAGAAAGACAAGGGAGAAGATGATGATGAAGAGCGGGAGCAACTACTCGGCGCTGCCGTTGTTGGTTACGCTGTTGGGGCTGGGCCTGGTGGCTCTCCTGTCGCTCGCAGCACCTGGTGAGGCCTTCGTGATTACTATTCCTCCCAGAGAGGAGCAGTGCGTCTACGAGAACGCAAAGCCCGGCTACTTCATCTCGGTACAGTTTCAGGTGCTCGATGGCGGGCACCAAGACGTCGATATCAAGGTGCTGCCCCTCCTCTAATTTGTTCAACAGTCAGACAGCATGATCTTCAGGAGATGAAGGAGATTACGCGATTTGCGAGAGTTCCCGCAAGTAGTAACGGCGACGTTTGCGTCCCGCTACAGTTCACGTTTGTGGAGAGGGACTCGCCCCAAGGCGTTGAGAAGCTGGTCATGATGGCACAGCGAAAGACAGAGGAGAAGTACACCTTCACTGCCGAACACCACGGCGAGTACAAGTTCTGCTTCAGCAACCTCATGTCCCTTTCGAGCTACAAGACTATCAACATTGCCACTACGGTCACGATTCCGCGTGCACATGTCCTCGAAGGTAACCACCCCAGCGGCACCGTTGCGTGCAAGGGCGGCTCACCCGTTGCTGCCTACGACAGAGTTCATTGATCCGCTCGAGGAGGTGGTGAGGCAGCTGGAGTCGTATGTCCAAGTTGTCAAGGACGAGCAGTCCCAGATGAAGCAGCGCGATGTGGTCACCACCAACTGTACTCATTCCGCACCGCTGCTGTATCAGTTTAGAGCTGCCTTTTCTCACCTCTCGTCCACTTGTAGTGGCCGACGCAACCAACGTGCAGGTGCTCTGGTACTCAACCGTGGAGTTCGTGGTCCTCTTCCTCAGCGTGGGTTATCAAATCTACAACATCCAGCGCATGTTCGAAGGTTACACATCCAATCTGGCCACTTACCCCCGCCATACTGACCTCATGTTTGCTTTCTCCTTCTAGTGAAGCGAGCGTTGTGAGGTAGAACATGGAAAGTAGAACGGCAAGGCGCCCACCCCATCCCGTCCCAATGGAACAGTCTTTCTGCAACTTCTCTCTCTCTCTCTCCTGTCCGGCTTCTTCTGTCCATTCGAATAAACGCCGACCAGATCAACCTTAAATGGTACAACCCTTTGCTGGCCGTTTCGGTAACCACGCTTCCTGTAACAACGCGCTGCTCGGAGCAACAACCCAAAGGAAAAGAAAGGTGCCAGAGCAGCCTTCATCTCAAGCGAGTCAGGAGAGATTTCTCTTGCAAGACCCCCTCCACATCACAACAACTTGCGTCGTCTCCAAGAAGAGGGAAGGTTATAGAAGAGATGTTGGGCGAAGGCAGTTTGGCCGAATCGGATTGGGAGATTCCCCTGGCGGACATCGAGTTCGGAAAGCAGGTGGCCCAGGGCAACTTTGGTCGCGTCTACCGGGGATCCTACTTTGGCACGGAGGTGGCCATAAAGCTCATCTTCCCCTGTGAAACACCTGAGATGACCCACAAGTACATCGAACGCGAGGTGACTGTCCTCAAGTACGTAAAACATGTTTGTGGCCCGTGGCCACCCAAAGCGTTACATGGCAACGTCAATTGGTCGCTCATTTCCGTTGCTGCGGTGCTGGCGGTGGGTGCAGAGGCTTGCGCCACCCGCTCGTGGTAAACTTTATGGGAGTGGTGAGGAGGGGCGAGGACTTCTACATTGTCACCGAGTGGGTGGACGGCGGGAACCTGCGCGCGCTGACAAAGGACAAGAACGACACATTCACCTGGAGCAACAAGATAACCATCGCGCGAGATATCTCCGTGGCCATGGCCTTCCTCCACGGGCGAGGCATCATTCACAGGTCTGTTCTACAAGCCTCTGTACCTGTTACACGACACAACCCTTCTCTTCTTCTCACACACATCCATGCAGAGACTTGAAGGCAGACAACCTGTTGATCACCAAGGCCGGCCAGGTGAAGCTGTGTACGTTCCACTCTGTGGCCTTAGGGTCTTCGACTCATCGTGCTCACGAGATCTATCTCCACACCAGGCGACTTTGGATTTGCGAGGGCGCGAAACACAGGCTATATGACACTAGCGGGGACGGAGGAGGTGCGTGGTGGCTTGAGCGCCCTTGCACTGATCACGCTCTTAGTCTAAGCTCACATGTTCAATCGACCTGCACATGCGCATATGTGCGCTCACGCACACCAACCAGTACATGGCGCCCGAGGTTATCCTGGGCATGGAGTATGACGAAAAGGTTGACGTGTACAGTTTCGGTGTCGTTCTGTTGGGTATGGTCTCTAATGGCTCTGGGGGGGGAGGGTGGTTTCATCTTCTAACCAGCTTGGGTGTCGCAGAGCTGATGTCGCGCAAGTCGCCACCAATACGTGGGCCGGCGTTTGCCTTTGACTTCAGTCCCGAGCAGCTCCAGTCCGCCATCCCTGCTGACTGTACCCTCTTCCTTCAACTTGAGCCAATGTCGATCTCCTGCTGCTGCCTCACCTGGCGGTCCCGCGCAGGCCCGAAGCTCCTGGAGGACTTGACGCTGCGATGCCTCGACTACAGCCCCGGCAAGCGACCAGCGTTCAAGGAGATCTTCGGAACGTGCAAGAAGCTGTTGGACGACCTCAGCCACTCGGAGGAGGCGAGCGGTAATCTCATGGAGGGTGGCGAGACGCTCCGCACGAAGCGAGCTCTCGAGATCATGAAGACCCGATTAAAGGGCGCGCAGGAGCTGCTAGCCTCGGCGGACCTCGGCAAGCCCGCGGCCGACTCGCCCCTGCACTCGGGTAGACGCGGTCTTGGTTACGGGGTTCGTGCAACTTCCCATCTTCGTCTTTGAGTGTCATCAACTCACCTCTCTACTCCACCACAACGCCGCAACTTGCAGTCGGCCGCACAACTGCCATACACCCCGGCCGGCAATAACCGGGTATTGATGCGCTTCCCGTGAGCTTTACGCGGGGCAGCTTCTCACGCCATTCTCTCCTCTCACAACGCATACAGGAGGCTGCACACGACTTGTACCGAAGGAATACCACCTCGGCGTTCTCACCGCGCCGTACGTGCCTTGCCCTCCCCTCGCCCCTCGCCGCCAACTTGCGCGCTGCGTGGGGTGGTGGCCTCACTTCCATTATTTGCAGCTGCGGCGGCTTCGGGGAGCGGGTACATGGGCCGAGGCACGGTCTCGCAGATCTCAGGCCCGATGATGCGCGAGGGCAAGACGGTGACTCTTCCCAGCGATCTCGTGCGAAGAGGCATCGGGGCGGGCCCCATCATCGCCCGTACCTCGACCGACGTGCAGACCGTCACCGTGTCCAAGAAGTACTCGTGGAACACGAAGCCCATGGTCATGAAAGTCACCGTCATGACCCTAGTCTATCCCGGCGGCTGGGTCAGCATCACCGGTAACGCGATCCCCCCCCAAATCTCCCTCTTCTCCCTGCTACGAGGCCCTGATCGTGGTCGTCGATGGTGGCAATCGGTGAGACAGTCGAATTCGAGAACTACTCGCCCAAGGTCGTCACGGGCATCCAGGCCTGGATTACCGAACAGCGAACAGTCGTGAAGAAGAAGAAGTCCGTCATCGAGGAGACCGTGCGCCCTCCCTCTTCATCATGTGTGACGTGTGTTCGTGCGGGTGAGCTGAAGGTTGTGGGATTGGAATAGGACTTTTCGAAGCCCAGCTTCTTCGACCCGAGCCCGGTTCTGCCGTTGGCGCGCAAGGAGCGGCCGGTGTGGGTGGGCGACCTGGAGTTCCCCATCCCGCCCGAGACGCCCGTGACGTCGATCGAGGTCGGCAATCACATCAGCTACGTGCTGCGGGTGGAGGGCGTGGTGGAAAAGGGCAAGACCAAGGGCATACGCGCAACCATCCCCATCACCGTCCGATCCTCACCCGATGATACATCATCATGACCATGTTGATCGTAGAGCTGTGTGGACCACCGTCATCCACTCTGTCTGTGTTCCTCTGTGGTTTGATCAAATGCAAGCGTGGCAGGCTCAAACAGCGAGAGGTTGGTCGAGTTGTTGATGACAGCGAACTGGCAGGTTGAGCGTTGCGGAGTCGCGCACAAACACAAAAGCCAGACGCGAAGATGGAGGAGGCACCCGTGTACACCCTGCTGACGCAAGCGCAGGTGGAAGAGCTCTTCCACACGCACTACGACCTCGGCAGAGTGCTCGAGGCCAAGGTAGCGATGCGCTTTATATCTTTTATCGAGACGAGAACGGGAGATTAATTGCATGATTTCACCATCTCGAAAACCTGCAGAAGATCAGCGGAGGGCTGGCCAACTCGAACTACCGCGTTGACACCACGACAGGGGCATATCTCCTGAAAATCTGCGATGAGAAGGACAAGTACAGCCTCCAGGTACATTTGAAATGATTATTCTATTATTATTTTACCCTTTTCACCTCGCGGGGGTTTGCAGGTGCAAGTGGCGGCCCTCAACGCCATGCGCGCAGTGCACTTTCCCACTTGCCTGCCGCATCCACTCAAGGGAGGCGATGGGTACGTGCTCTGCCAGAACAACGACACGCTGCGCGCCATCATCTACGACTTCCTTCGCGTACGTGCCCTCCTCTCCGCTCCATGGACGTGGGCCTGAGTGTGCTCCTACTTCTATGTGGTTGTGACCCTGCAGGGCGGGCCGGGAACGATCGAGGGAGTGACGCCGCGCATGATGTCTCAGCTGGGCACTGCCGTGGCCACACTGCACACCCTGACCCCGGTCGATCACCTGCCTCCTTTCCCCATGGGGTAACACTGCCCCCCCCCCTCACGCCACGCTTCGTCGGTGTTGGTTTGCCTGGCTCACGAACGCGCGCAGCGTGTCGGCGATCGACCCCTTCCTCGAGGAGGTCAAGGGCACGGCGTTCGAGAGCCACGACTTCGTCAGGTAAATGCACAAACGCGCACGTTTATTCGGGTGGATTGGCAGCAGTAGAGAAATGCTGAAGGTCATTCAGGTTCCTGCGCCAACAGCTCGACGGCTTCCGCGGCGTCATTGCCGACCCGACACTTCCGCAAGGCATGCTGCACGGCGACATCTTCCCCGATAACGGTACGGCCAGCGTCTTATTCTTCTTCTTTCCTCCTGCAGTCGCTACCTCTCATCATCGATGCGGTCAACTTCGACTCCGACTCGTGTCCAGTCATGTTTGATGGAGAGGAGCTGGTGGGAATCGTCGACTTTGAAGAGGTGTGCCACGGCCCTCTCCTTCTCGACGTCGGCATGGTACACACACACACACACACACACACACACACACACACACACACACACACACACACACACACACACATGCGCGTGCGCAGCACACACGTTCCTCACTCGCTCTCTCGCTTGAAAGACGATCCTCGGGTGCTGCTACCCGCGAGGCAACAAGCTGGACGAGGAGCTCATGCAGGCCTTTGTCTTGGCCTACGACGCCAAGCGGCCCATGTCCGCTGAGGAGAAGGCCAAGCTGCCGCTGTTCATCCAATACGCCGCGCTCACCATCGCGTTCTGGCGGTTCAGGTATCTTGTCCAGCCGCCACCAAGCGAGTGGCTTGCACAGCTTCGCGTGATGATCATGCTTATTTGCTCCCTGTAATGGTGGTTTTTGTCGACCAGGCAATTCAACGTACGCACACGGGACGAGCAGCGCAAGGACCGCCATCAAGAGATGGTGCAGCGAATCGCGGGCATCACCCAGGCCTATCTCCTCTCGCCTGCCCTCTAGCCCTAGGGTCTGTTTGAGCCCTCCAGAGCGAAAAGAAACAAAGAAAGAGATTTTTTATTTTCGTTTTATTTTCTTTTAATATTACTTTGGCGGCATGCAGAGGTGCGTCTTGTCCTGAGAGATTTATATTTGATTTGAATATTTTAAAAGTTGGATTGTATTTCAGCTACGCCGAGAGTGGTCATGTGGTGTTAAAGGTGCCGCACGAGGGACAAGTCACCTCCCTCCGCATTGCTCGCGTGGAGCAGCTCGCGCCCTGCGACGCTGGTACACCTCCCCCCACCAAGCACTGCCAGAGGTGTTCCACGCTTCCCCCAACGCGTGCGCGTGTGCCTGCGTGTGTAGCTGGGATCCTGGACGGCAGTTCGGACTTGACGGGGCTCATGTTGTGGCCGGCCGCCGAGGCTCTGGTGCGCGAGCTGTAGGCCTGCCTCTGGGTCTGTGCGCTGGCTGACGATTGGTCCAATCTGCTGTCCGCCAGGCGCATCTCATCGCCGCCGAACCGGACCAGTGGCGAGGCAAGGCCGTGCTCGAGCTGGGCGCAGGCGTTGGTATCGGCAGCTCTCACTCCGTCGCATGTCAGTGACATTCGATCGATTCAGCGGCCATGTGTGTGTGTTGTGTGTGTGTGTGTGTGTTGTGTGTGTGTGTGTGTGTGTGTGTGTGTGTGTGGCGCGCGTAATGGATGTGCGGGTGGATCTATCGGCCGTCGACACAGGGCTGGTGGGGCTCGTGGCGTCGCTCCTTTGTGGTCAAGTGCTGATCACCGACGGCGAGGAGGAGGTCGTCCCGGTGATCCAGGAGAACATCGACGCCAACAGGGACGCCCTCCCAGGTGCGCCCGGCGCCGCCCAGCCTTGCCCCTGCCTGCTGGACTGTACGCACACGATTAACTGGCTGGGGAACGTTCTCGTGCATAGCAACGAGTCGTGTTCGGTGTTGCTCGCTGAATTGGACAGAGGACTTGGACGAGTGGAAGAAGAAGCACGACTGTTCGGCCTTTGATGTCATCGTGGTGCGCCGGCCCCGCTTTCACACACACCCACCCGCCTCCCCCGCACTATCGAGCCTCACCTCGAACGTTGTTGTTTATCAGGGCTCGGATATCATGTACGTGGAGAGTCTCGACACATCTCAACATAGATCAGTATGAGCTGACGCTGCCATGAGCGGCGCTGTTCGATGTGTGCAGTTACTCGTTTGAAGCGCTGCCAGCGCTGTTCACCGTGGTCCAGGGCCTCCTCGCGCACACGGCCGACGCCCGCTTCCTGGTGCTCTACAGCTCGCGAGGCAAGCGGCTCGACGACCGCCTGCCCCAAGTCGCCGCGGCCCACGGGTTCGAGTGCCGCGTGGTCATGCACGACCCGCCCCGCGTGCTCGCCTGCACCGACGACAGCCCGGAGCCCATGCGCCTGTGCACCTTCACTCGCCGTGGCAATACATGAGCCCGCCTAATGCAGCAACGAGCCCCTTTGGGCATGGGCACCCTCTAGTAGTGGTCATCAACTCACGAAAGCTGGCAGCTCATCCTTGCTCAAGGTTGCCTAGCATTGAGTCACGCGTTGCATTCCAAACGTGCCTCATTTGTCCTTCCTTTTGGTGAAGTGCATATGCTTGTGGACCACAAGCTTTCTTCACGGGAATCGACATCAGCTTTGCCTGGCGCCCACATCAACACCCAACCAGGTCTCGCCCAACAAGAGTATGCTCTCAATGGCCGTTTCCTTGGCATTGATAGCACTAATCTCAGATTATTAATTGGATAAATAGAAAAGTTAGGGCATTGATTGGGAAGCGAGATGTTGTTGGCGCCTCCGGGAAAGGTGCTAGCGGCTGCCGGCGCGGCCTCGCCGATGACATCACCATGGATGGCGGCGACCAATTTCGCGCTTGCTGGTGCCAAGCTCAAGAGATCGCTTAAGCCCAAGGATCATCTCTTCGATTTGGAGAACATGAAGCCTGAAGAGACCATCCTTCGCATTGGCGACAGCATCTCCCTCTTTTCCATTGAAGGCAACGGCTACGTTTCCTCTGAAGGGTACTTCCATCTCACACTCATCCACTGCTTCTTTATTTGTTTTTTAATTTATTCTTATTACTGTTCTGGCTGTGGTCGTGCAGATTCATCGACAGCGACTGTCAAATCTCGAGCATCGGTCAAGACAAGCGCATCCCAGATCACTTCTCTGGTACCGTGCAGAGTCACACGCGCCAGGCACGAGCGAGACTCGTGGCTCCTCCTTGACATTGACCTTGAACCTGTGTGGAGCAGACTGCGTCTTCAGGATCTGTCCACGCAACAAGTACGATGCGCACACGGCGCTGAACGATCAGCTCGACGCGGTGAGCCGCACGCGCTCGTCCATCGGCTCGCGCCAGTTCGATCCTGACCCCGAAGCCGCACACCTCGAGAAGAAGCTGATCCAGCTCAAGGTGCCGTTATCGAGCGTTGCATGCGTAGTGGCCCACTTTCATGAACTCACAGTTTTTTCTCTCTCTCTCTACACTTGTATTGCCACCCACAGAAACACGAGGTGGAAGAGGAGAGCGAGAACCATGCCGAGTTTGGCCGTCTCGCAGGCAACACGCTGTCCTACGGCCAGACTGTGCAGGTGCGGCCCCCATATCCACTGTTGTTGACTCGCTAATTCCAAGCCCCTAACAACGATACATCATCAATAATATCACCATCAACAACCCAACCCAACCAACCAACGATCAACAGTTGCTGCACGTAAAGAGCAACAAGTTTGTGACCGTGACTTCCAAGGAGATCGCCGAAATCGAAACGCATTGCCTCCGCGTGTACTTGGATCCCATGGGCAATGAGGGGTCCTGGTTCACCCTCCTCCCTCGCTTCAAGACCATGGCCGAAGGCGAGAACGTACGCCGAGCCCGCCTTCACGCTCTCCCCCCCCCGTAGTAAGCGCATCGGGCTCAGCCCGCTCATCAATTCACCTCGTTGTTGTGGTGGTGTTGGCTGGACAGATCCACTTGGGCGATCAGATCATACTCGAGTCCAAGTGCTACAATTCGATCTTCTTGCACGTGAGCAAGGAGACGACGTACCAGAAGCGGGAGGTCAACGCCACGACGGAGAAGAGCAGCTGGCGCGTGATCCCCTTTGCGCCGTATGTCCAGGAATCGGACTCGTTCCTCAAGGCCGGCGACGTCATCCGCATGTTCCACAAGGAGGCCGAGGGCTACCTCACTAACGAGCTGCCCGACGACGACTTTGTCGACGAGGACGCCGAGAAGGAGAAGGCCACCCGTGCGCCCGACCCGAAAATGGACGAAGGTATGATCGGCACGCGCGCGCTTCTCACTGCGAACGTTGCTCGCATACCTCGATGCTAACCGGTGCCGTGTTCCACGTGTGGAATGCACAGTTTACCTGCAGCTGTTTGCCGGTTCGGGATCGCCGTCGGACGACGCCAAGAAGGCGCCCCTCAACTCTAACGCCCTGTGGCAGATCGAGCTGGACCGGCCCAACAGGGGCGGCGTCGTCCAGTACGAGACGTTCTACAGGTACCGCTGTCTGGCCCTACGCCGACTGCCTGCGCACTGGGCTGAGTTTGTGCGATCGGACCAGGTTCAAACACATCGCGACCGGCCACTACCTGGCGGCCTATCCCAAGCCGAAGGAGAAGAACGCGAGCCCCATCTCGCGGCGGAGGGACAGCGGCGAGGGCGGCAGCGCTATGAAGCTGAACGTGCCCCAGCCCAGGCGCCGCATCGGGCTGAGGTGCCGCCCGCGCCCCGAGCTTCACCGACAACACTTGACCACGTTCACTCACTTCGTGTTGTTGTTGTTGTTGTTGTTGTTGTTGTTGTTGTTGTTGTTGTTGTTGTTGTTGTTGTTGTTGTTGTTGTTGTCCAGCCTGGGTAGTGCGAGCGATGAAGAGGAGGAGGAGCTGGTGGAGTGCACCTTCACCACGGTCAAGGAGTTCAGCAGCTCGGCCACACTCTTCACCGTCCACCCACTGGGCGCCACCACCGTACGCAAACAATTGACACACACACACACACACACACACACACACACACACACACACACACACACACACACACAACACACGCCACACAAACATTGCTGCTGAACGGCGTGCTTGCCCCGTTGCAATGACAGGAGACGGACAAGCGGGTCAAGCTGGAGTCGTACATGCGCATACGCCACGTCAACACCAAGTGCTACCTACACGCCTGCAAGGAAGCACAGGAGAAGAACAGGATGAAGGTGCAGCCCACCACCCATATCCCCATAACTAGAACCACCGCCACTGACCGAACCGTTCGCGTTCGCGTTGGCCGCTGTGTGCAGTTGATCGGTCGCGAGGAGCGCCTCGACGAGGACGCCTTTGCGGTGGTGCCCGCGTCGCGCGAGGAGATCGACAACCTGCTCCGCGTCGTCGGTCAGGTGGCCATCTTGAAGCAGTGCGTGGCCAAGGTTCGTGTCCACACGCATATTCGTTCTACCATGATAGGCGCTTACCTGCGTGCCCAACAAAACACACACACACACACACACACACACACACACACACACACACACACACACACAACACAACACAACACAAACAGTTGACCCAGGGCGAGAAGATGGACTTCACCAAGACTGGGCTCACGGTCTCGAAGGGCATTTTGGCGATGGACACCAAGCGGGTGATCGGCGTGCTCAAGGACCTCATCATCTCCTGCACGATCTCGTCGACAGGCGACGACGACGTGCTGTCGCGCGAGGGCATTCCCATCCCGGCCAACCAGGACCTGCTCCGCGAACAACACGTACGTCGCCGGCCGACCCACGTGCCCAACGCGGTCTGCTGATTGCAATTTTCGGATTTCGTTTGGTTTTGTGTTTCGATTTCGATTTCGTTTTCGTTTTTGGTGGACGTCAAACAGGTGATCGCGATCATGATGAACCTGCTGCAGCAGACCTTCAGCCAGAAGGCCATCCAGCGCAAGGCCTACGAGCGGCCGGAGAACTACACGCTCTTCATCATCGCCCAGCACGCCTACAAGCTGCTCAAGCAGATCCTCAAGAAGAACCCCACCAATCGCATGGCCATGAGCAAATACGTCAACTACTTCCAGAAGCGGGTACCCGTGTCCCCGTCTACTCTCTGTTGCAAGCGCACGACGTTGACCAATGGCCTGTTGTGTGTGTGTGTGTGTGTGTGTGTGTGTGTGTGTGTGTGTGTGTGTGTGTGTGTGTGAACAGATGACCTTTCCTCCCTGTACGGACACGTTGATGGAGCTGTTCCGCGACAACTACAACCTGTTGAAGAACATCGCCGACGACCAGGTGCTGTTCTTCATCTTCCGCCTCCGGAACACGGGCCGCAAGTCGAGCTACATCAAATTCCTGTCCATCCTGTGCCGCTGCGGCGACGAGCCGCTCACGCGGAACCAGAACTTCATCTGCGAGCGGCTCATCGTCGAGAACCACGATCTCCTCATCAGCATCAAGATGATCGAGGAGACGGGCGAGGTCATGGTGCAGCCCTCCATCCGCGAGCCGTGGACGCCCATCGAGGAGTTCATGAACGAGGGCGAGAAGCGCGACGACAAGCAGATCTACTTCATCAGGACCATCAAGCTCCTGTCCAACCTCTGTCTGGTAAGTTCACCGCATATACAATGCGAGCGTTGGGCTAACTTGGTCATCGGTTGGCACCTGGTGTGCACAGGGCCGGAACAGCTTCGCGAGCACCAAGATCTCGCGAGTGATGACCTACCCGCTGGTGCTGCGTTGCATGACCAACCCCGACCTGCCCTTCACGCTGCGCGCCTCGTTCTGCCTGCTGATGCAGCACCTCTACGTCGACGTGGAGCCCTACAAGTCGATCACGCTGGTCAACTACACGCGCGTGTGGTCCGACCTCGAGCAGAAGCCGCAGCTGGGCGGGTTCGACGACGCCAGCATGCGCGACTCGCGCCAGACCAGGTCCGACCTGTGCAAGTACGTGGGCTACTACATCGCCGACAACTACGCCCAGTCGGTCAACTCCATCTCCCACAACAAGCTCACGCTCGCGGTACTACCTTGCTTCACCGTGTTGTGTGTGTGTGTGTGTGTGTGTGTGTGTGTGTGTGTGTGTGTGTGTGTGGCAATGATCTGACTCGATGGCTAATGCGTTCTGTTGATGCGCGGCAGATGGTTGTTCTGATGAAGCGAATGTTCGAGCTGGGCTTCTGGATGCAGTCGGAGGGCACGCTGCGGGACCTCATCTCCTCCATCCTCGCTCTGCTCGACCCTTCCACCGAAGTGTCCGGTACGCCTCCAACCACCACACGGCTCGCTGTTTTTGCCCTCGGCCTGCTCACGCTCGCGTGTCGCGTGTGCGATTCGGTTCAGAGGGCGAGCAAAACCCGCTGTTCAAGCAGGACGACCGCACCATCTGGATCATGAAGACCAAGTACAACCTGTGCCTGCTCATGGACATGTTCTTCAATCTGCGCCTCGACCGCCGATTGACCGAGCTGCTCGTCATCCTGCGCAAGCAGATGGACGGTATCACTCTCTCTTTGACCGCTCGACCTCGTTGACGCATCTTTGTTGCCTTGGCTTTGATTCAACTGACGCTGCGCGACACGGCCAGGTGTGCCCACCGACCTCACCAAGATCAGCAAGGCCACCGAGGAGAAGATCGACGAGGCCTCCAAGGTAAACGCTAATTTTTTTTTCATTTTTAAATTCATTTCTATTTTGATTTTATAAAAATTAATCATTTGTATTTAATATTACAACCTTATTGATGGAATTCGGGATAAGGTCTGGAACGATTTCCTGGGCGAGTCGGAGAGGGGCGGCCAGCAGTCGGACATCCTAGAGCGAACGCTGCGGTACATGGTCATGTGCGACTACACGCCGCTCTCGTTGGCCGCCGGCAACCTGCTCGTACGCCAGTTCAGGTGCGCCTGGCCTCTCATCTGTTGGCTCTCTGCCGAGGCCCGCGTTCTGACAGACGTGCGCGTACAGCCAACGCTTCGAGCTGCTCACCGAGCTGCAGCAAGTGCAAATCCTGGTCACCGACAAGAACGTCAAGACTTTCCAATTCGTAAGTGGCCACCACTGCGCGACATGACTCTCAACGCGTTTGCGACTTACACGTTGGCGCTGTGCGGGCACGCTGTGTGTTTACTCGTAGGTGGCGCAAAAGATGGACGACCTCAAATCCTTCTTGGAGAAGAGCAGCTCCGATGCGCTGATCTTGCCCATCATCGACAAGTTCGCGAGGCTCTGCGTAAAGAGTGCGTTGGCCCTTGGGCGGACGCGGGCCCTGCCTCGTCCCTCCCCCGTCGATGCTTTTGGCGCTTCACGCTAATGACGACGGCGTCGCGCGCGCAAGCAGAGGACATCGTGAATGTGCACAACCAGCGCATCCTGAAGAACCTGGAGGCCCACAAGGTGGCCATCGAGCTTTTGCACATGCCCTTCAACAAGCCCCTCTTCGTCGCTGTCTTCCAATTCCTCGCCGCGGTACGCATTTTGTAATTTATTTTTCATTTTAATGGACTCAATAATCAAATAAATATTACTTAAAAGTAAATTTTACTAGTGGTCGTGTTGGTGGCTGACATTTTGTCTTGGTGCAACAACAGTTCTGCAAGGACAACGCTGACAACCAGGGCGCGTTGTTCGAGTACTTGGATTTCTTCCTCAAGATGATGGGCAAGGTGCCGTGTGACCTGGACCCACTGGTGTTGACTCGCGAGTTGATGCTGATGCAAAATATTCGTGTAATGACGCAACGCTCTAGGACCTCTATGTGGCGGTGACGATCAATGAGATGTTCCACAACAACCGCGCGCTCTGCTCTCAGATCACCGAGGTCCAGATTCGCAAGATCGTCAACGCCATCGAGTCCAACAAGTTGCCCCGCTACATTCAAGTCCTAATGGTGCGTCTTC
>JANDJZ010000526.1:0-34871 GCA_027943245.1 Acanthamoeba sp. SK_2022b | reverse complement strand
CCAAGCATTCACAAAACATTAAATAAAAGAATATAAAACAAACATATATAAAAAACGAAAACGAAAACGAAAACGATAACGAAAAGGGAAAGCGATCGTACGTCGAAGAGGGAGCCGAGCGACATGAACTCCATGACGATGCACATCTTGGGCGGCTTGGTCGAGGCGGCCATGAACAAGACGACGTTGGGGTGCCTCAGCGACGTCATCACGCGGACCTCGTCCTGGAAGCTCTTTTCCATGTCCTTGGTGACCTTTTCGGCGGCGATCACCTTGACGGCGACCTCGGTGCCCTTCCACACGGCCTTGTGCACCTCACCGTAGCCACCGGTCCCGAGCGTCTCGCCCACCTCGAGCTCCGCGTACTCGATCTCCCAGTCGTCCGCCTTGTTGCCCTTGTGCTTGATGTAGACCAGCAGCAGCACGACGCAGCACGCAAGCACCAGCAGCACGATCACCGCCACCGGCACCACCACGGCTGCACACATCGACAACACAATCAATTGATTGACGTGTGAGCGTGTGCATTGTGTGTCTGTGTGTGCATTGTGTGTGTGTGTGTGTGTGTGCATTGTGTGTAGGCGAACCGATGGTGATGGTTGAGGCATCGCTCGAGCTGGAGCTGACGAAGCCCTCGCAGTACTGGCCCTCCCGGCCGCTGTCGCAGACGCACGTGTTGTTGGTGCACTGGCCGACGCCGGAGCAGAGCCGGCCGTCGGCGTCGATGCAGTCGGCGACCGCGCTCACCGCCACCCCGTTGCACGTGAACTGCTTCAGCTGCTTCATGAAGCGCCGCTGGAGGCCGGCGTCGGTCGAGGCCTGGATGAAGCCCTGCCTGTCGGCGATCGACTGGGCCTCGGCGCTGGTCTGCGTGTAGTAGAGGAAGCTGGCCAAGGCCGCCGCCGTGCTGCAGTCCTCCATGGTCCGACTGCGATAGAAGAAGGACCCAAAGGTCGCCAACGGCCAACTGTCGACACCTCCGCCTGCGTGGGCGAATGAGAGCGCGACACGTCAGCCACGCACGCTTGGCTGGGGAGGAGTAAAGGGGGGGGCAGGCGTAGTACTGAGGACGATGCCGGCGTAGGCCGGGTTGGCGTTGGTCGCCAGGTAGTTGGACAGCGCGCTCTGGACAGAGGTCGCGTTGGCGCGCACGACCACCCCCTCTTTGTTGGGCATGTTGGCCAGGTTCAGCGTGCGGGTCTGCATTCCGCGCGTTCACGCACATGAGCACGCGCGGGTGTGCGAATGAGGAATGCCAAGAATGAAGCGTCGCTGCGCGTACCAACACGGCGTCGTAGAGGTTGATGAAGGCGAAGCCGTAGGAGGTGTCGGTCAGCGTGGAGACCAGCGACGTGTAGTTGTCGACCTCGATCGACTGGTTGACGGCGTCCTGCACCGGGAACCTGATCACGTCGCCCGAGCCCACCTCTTGGGCGAACGCCGACACGCGGGCGCTGAGCATGGCTGTGAAGAGCTGCGTGACGTCGGAGCTCGTGGTCTGCGTGACGACAACGATGGGCTTGGCCGGCAGGGCGTCGGCCACGACGGGCGGGTTGAGGGCCTTGATGCGCGCGTCGTCCCACAGCGTGATCTCGGCCATGTAGATCGCCGCGATGGTCTCGTAGTCGAGGGTCAGGTCGTTCCCGGCCAGCTCGGGCAGGTTGTAGCCCGGCACGAGCGCGTAGACCACCGCCGGCGCGAGCGCGATGTCGGGGATGGCCGTGTACCACTCGGCCTCGAGCCCGTTGCTCGTGGCGCCCAGCTGCTCGTCGAACGTGAGCAGCTGGTTCTTGGCCTGCAGCGAGGTGGCCTCGAAGTACTTGATCGTCGACGCGGTGGTGGACTGGGCCACGGCCCAGGCCGTGTAGACCGGCAGCGGCGGGCCCGCTCCGATGAGGTACGACGTGTCGAGCGCCTGCTGCCCGTTGCACTGGATGTGGGTGAAGAGGTCCAGTATGTTCTTGCGCAGGCTCACGTCGATCGGCACGTAGCCGCTCTCGTTGGCCAGCTCCGACGCCCTGTGTGTGTGTGTGTGTGTGTGTGTGTGTGTGTGTGTGTGTGTGTGTGTGTGTGTGTGTGTGTGTGGCAAAGCGAGTGAGTCGATGGAGCCCAACGAAGCAGTGAACGCGGGAGCGATCGCATACGCGTCGTTGGTCTGGATCCAGGCGATGAAGCGGAGGAGCTCCTCGATGTTGGTGCAGTCCAATGCGGTGATGCTGCGGTTGATGGCGACGAAGGTGGTGTACGACAGGGGCCACGAGTCGTTGCCCGGCGCATCGAGGATGTCGATGTTGAGGTTGCCCGCGCTGAAGTTGGACGCGAAGTCCGCCATCGCCGCCTGCACCGAGTACACGCTCGGCACGACCACCTTGCCGGCCCGGTTGATCATGTTGACCCACGGCAGGTCTGAGTCGACGCAGTCGGAAAGCCTCACGAACGTCATACTGTTCGTGTGACTCTATACGACACAACACGACACGAGGAGTAGCGTCAGTGCAGAGTCGCGTGGGCGGGCAACGTTGTCGGCGCGAACCTGCATCCAGGCCACGCGCGCGCTCGTGGTGCCGGCTTCGAAGGCGTGGCCGGCGAGAGCGGGCGGCATGAGGGCGATCGAGTTGTTGGCGGCGGCGAGGGCCGTGCGGAACGCGTCGCTGAAGCTCGACAGGGCCACCTTGAACGCCTCGGAGATCGAGAGCAGGTTGAGGTTGTTGTTGTAGCCGAGGGTGATGTTGGCGGCCGGCAGCTTGGCGTTGAGCGCGGGCGGGTTGAGGTCCTGGATGCGCTGGTCGTTCCACATGGTGATCTCACCGGCCCAGATGAGGCCCAGCGTCTCCCTGTCGAGCAGCTGGGCGCATACAAGGAAGACGGAGTCAACACTCGGGTTGGGGTTACGAGGCAACAAAACGAATTGCGGGTTATTCACAAATTAAAAAATATAAATATTAAATGAACGACTGAATTGGGGTGGAGGCATACGAGGTAGGGATCGTTGACGGGGTCGAGCCCGGGGATGTTGTAGGTCACCACCATGGCCTGGCCGTACAGGGGAAACTGCACCAGGTCCACAAACTCTTCGGCGGCGGCACCGGTGATGCCTCTATCCGTTCCAACGAAGTCCTATTGGTTCACGAATCTCTTGAGTATCATATCATCACGTTACCACTCGTGGAGTGGTCTAACGGGGTTTGTTTTAACTTTAAAAAGATGAGAAACGTCATAAGCAACATCTTATTTAAAAAATTGTCGACTAAAGCACAAGGCAACCCGCCCCGTACCACGGTTTGCTCCTGGTAGGCGTCGATGGCGGCTTGAACGCCGGAGCCGGCGTAGGAGATGCTGGTGAAGAGAAGCCCAGATAAGAGTAAATATCAGCAAAGGCAGTACAAGCGGGCATCGAACTGAAGATTCTACGTGCCTGACATCATCGCGCACGTAGCTGTAGCTCTTCGCCCAAGCAGTTAGGATGGCCTTTGCGTTGGCCGAACCGTCGCCATAGAGCTGAGTACTCAACGCCGCTGTACATAGGGAAGTGAGTGTGAAGTAGTGAAGAGGTCGATCAGGCAAGGTCGAGCACCTTCTACCCCGCATCGTGGAAGGCAGAGTGCGGTGATCACTACCACAAGAAATGCTATGATGGCGCATAGCTGCATGGTGTCGGGAAAGAGAGGCCGTGGAGTTGTGCGAAGCTGGGAAAGAGAAAATAATGGGCAAGCACAGGGAGGACACTCACCAGCTAAGTAGTGAGAATGCCTCGGAAGGCATCACGGTATCTCGGTGCACTATAGGCTAGCAACAAGTTGAAGCGCAACCTGGGCTCGCCGCCACTACCCCCGACGGGGGACCCCGATGGCTACCTCAACCAGGTGACCGAATTGACACTCGACCTGGTCTGCTCCTTCCTGTGTCACGTCAGAGAGCGCCGCGAGGCGGTAACATCAGCCGGCATGCGTTGTGGGACATTGGAGGGGTAATGAACGCGTTTCTGGTAGACCGCGATCGCAAGGCCACGACGCCAGCAACAGTTGCGAGTGAGAGCTGATCACCCAAAATAACTGGTCCAGCGCAGGTTGGGCTGCCGGACGGTGAGGCCCTTTCCCCTGTAGTGAAGTCGCTTGTCAGCCACGAAGCTTTCTGGACATCCTCCTTCTTTCTCTGTCTGTCGCGTGGTATTTCTGCGCCACGTCAGCGTTTGGCGCAGCTCAATAAATCCATCGGAACGAGATGGCCACTGAGATGAGCGTAGAGGAGCAAGAAACAGTGCAAGCCATGAACGAGGCGGTGGGCTTCGTCGAGGGCAAGGAGCACGCCACGTTGGACCTGCTTATCGATATCATGGGCAGAATCCAAAAAGATGAAATGTTGAAGAAGGAGGCCGAGGCCTTTGTGCTGCAGGTGATGGAAGAAGAGCAGGCAGAGAGTGCAGAGGAGATCAGACAAGCCGAGGCGGTCAAGGTTCGCACCGACGCCTTTGAGAAGGAATGGGTGGAGCGGGTGCGAGGGAAGTTGCAAGTCGCGCGAGGCAGCGCAGGCGTGGAGCTGGAGGTGGCGAAGGTGGCGGCATCTGTCTCTGCGGCATCGAAGAGCTCGGTGCTCAGCGGATGGCGAGCCGAGGACAGAAATGGCGCGAACACCGTCAAGACGGCAGAAATCAAGAAGCAACTCAAGATGGACGATGAATGGGCGCACTGGGCCGAAGATGATGATGACGATGCTTCCAACTAGCTGTTAGTCCCTGTTGGGAGGAACCTCACCGGTTGCGCCTTCTTGCTACTTCTTTCTTTATAAATAATCATGTCTTTATCTACATCTCCAGCCATTGGCGACAATGTATCGACTACGCGGATGGTGCATGATGCCGCGCCTCTCTCTCTCTCTCTCTCTCTCTCCATCTCAAAAGTTGAAGCGGTACTTGCCGCCGGGCTTCTCGGGTCCTCGCGCCAGCACGTTGAGGGCGGCCTCCTCGAGGATCTTCTTGATCTCCGTGCGCGCCTCCTTGACCGACTGCTCCGAGGGTCCCTCGATGAAGAGGTAGAGCTTGCGCTCGCCCGACTGCGGCGTCTTGCCCGGCGGGAAGAACGTGCCTCGCGTCGTGATGGCCGCGCCGGTCAGCTCCGTGATCTGGTAGAGCGCGTCCTTGTGGGTGACCTTCCACCGGGCCTGCTGCGGGTAGTCGTTGATCTCGAGGTCGCACTCAAAGTGCGACGGCTCGGGCACGGGCACGGCGGGCACGCCGCCGGGGGCGACGCCGCCCGGGAGGGGCAGCGCGCCGCCGCCGCCGGGCATGGCGAGGTTGCGCTTGACGTGGAGGGCGAGCGTGGCGAGCAGGGCGGCGCGCTTAGCGGCCTCGATCTGGTTGGCGCTGGTGATGGCGCCGGGCGCGGCGCCCGCGGCAGCGGCGGCGGCGGCGGCGGCCGCCTGCTGGGCGGCCTGCTGGGCGTTGAGGATGGGCAGCACGGCGAGCAGGGAGTTGGCGGGCAGCACGCGCACGAGCTCGGGGATGGAGCTGAAGGCCACCGGGGGCAGGTCGCGGACCAGGTCGGGCGCCACGGAGCGGATGAGGCCCACGAGCATCACCACCGACGCGTCGGGCGGGGCCACGGGGCCGGCGCTGGCGCCGCCGGCCGGGGCGGCGCCGGGCACGGGCGCGATGGGGGCGCCGGCGGCGCCGACGGCGCGGATGGCGCCGTCAGAGGAGCCGCTGGCGCCCTCGGGGCCCTCCTCGTCGTCATCGGAGGAGGACTCCTCGACGTCGATGTCGAGGTCGAGGGCCTTGCGCTGGCGCTTGCGCTCGGCCTTCTTCTTGTTGGCCTCGGTCTCGTTGAACTGGAAGCCCTTGCCGCCGAACCCGCTGCCGTGGGCCTTGGCGAGGCCGGCCTTGTGCTTGGACTGGAAGTCGTCGGCCAGCTTCTTGAGGGCCTCCGGCACGGGGGCGCCGGACTGCTCGAGGGCCTTGACGAGGTCGGGGGCGTACTTGTCCTCGTCCTCGGTGACAAAGGTGTAGGCCCAGCCCTTGCGGCCGGCGCGGCCGGTGCGGCCGACGCGGTGGACGTAGTCCTCCATGTGGTTGGGGCAGTCGTAGTTGATGACGAGGTTGAGGTCGGGCACGTCGAGGCCGCGGGCGACGACCGAGGTGGCGACGAGGATGGCGTTCTCGGTCTTCTTGAACTTGTTGATGGTGTGGTCGCGGTCGATCTGGTCCTGGCCGCCGTGGAGCGACATGACGGGGAACTTGCGCTTGAGCAGCTCGGCAAAGAGCTCGTCGACGGAGGACTGCGAGTCGACAAAGATGAGGATGCTGCCGCGGTCGTCCCACAGGCCGAGGAGCTCGAGCAGCCGCGGGAACTTGGACTCCTCGCTGCGCACCTCCACGTTCTGGTCGATGTCCGAGCACACGGTGCTGCGCGTGCCGACCACGATCTCGAGCGGCTTCTGGAGGATCTTGCGCGCGGCGGTCTCCACCGGCCGCGGGAAGGTGGCCGAGAACATGACCGTCTGGCGGTCGGGCCGCACGTTCTCGAGGATCTTCATGATCTGCGGCTCGAAGCCCATGTCGAACATGCGGTCGGCCTCGTCGAGCACGACGAAGGTGACCCGCCGCAGGTTGCAGATGCGCCCGCTGTTGGTGCTGAGGATGTCGATCATGCGGCCGGGCGTGCACACGACGATCTCGGCGCCCGCCTTGAGCTTGGAGATCTGGTCGGCCACCACCGACCCGCCGTACACGCAGATGGAGCGCAGGCCGATGCCCTTGCAGAACTTCTTGGCGTCCCTGTGGATCTGCAGCGCGAGCTCGCGGGTGGGCGCCATGATGAGCCCGATCGGGCCCTCCCCGGGCTCCAGGTGCGGCTGGTCGAGGATGTGGCGCAGCATGGGCAGCAGAAAGGCCAGCGTCTTGCCGGAGCCGGTCTTGGCGCACCCGATCAGGTCGCGCCCGGACATGATCGCGGGAATGGCCTGGGCCTGGATGGGCGTGGGCTTCTCGAAGTTGCTGTGCTTCATGACGGCGTAGACCTTGGAGGACAGCCCGCACTGCGAGAAGTCCTTGATGGGCCGGGGGCACTTGCGGCCGCGCACCTTGAGGTCCTCGAGCTGGTCGCGCCGGTACTGCACCACGTCCTCCTTGGTCATCTTCTTGAGCTCGGGCACCTCGATGTAGAGATCCTTGCGGAAGGGGATGTAGGCGATCTTGGAATGGTCGACGACGGGGATCTCCCTCTTCTTCTTGGCCGCCGCGGCCTTTTCGAGCGCCGATTCCTCCTCGACGGGAGCGGCCAATTCGCTCCAATCCTGCTCCTCGTCATCCGCGTAGAATCGCTCGCCCAGCTTCGATCTCACCTGCTGCTTGTTCTGCTGGGCTGCCGGCGAAGAAGCGGGGGCCACCCCCTCTACGCGCGTTACGAGCTTGCGCGGTGCGGACGATGAGCCGGCATCCTTTACCACGGTGGACACCGTCACCAGCTTCCTCACCTCCTGCTGGATGCCAGTCATGTAGGCATCCAGTGGATCCACGTCGTCGTCCTCGCCCGCCGCTGCCGTTGCTTGTGCAGGGGCTTCGACCTCCATCTTTGTAGCGGGAGCAGCAGCTGGCTGCTTCTCCTCATCCATCTTGTCCTGCTCTCCATTCTCGCCCCCCTCGTCATCGTCTTCTTCATCTTCGAGGCTCCACTTCTTTTTCTTCTCGCCATCGGCGTTCGCCGCAGCATCCTCGCCATCGGTCGCGGTTGCGGCAGTATCGTCCTTGATTCCCAGCTGCTCGAGCTCGAGTCGCTTCTGCGCACGCCAGGCCTCGAGCTTCTCCTTCCTCTTGCGCATGACCTCCTCGAGCTTCTCCTCTTCGGCCTTCCTCTCCTCCTCTTCCTTCTTCTTCCTCTCCTCTTCAGTAAGTTCCTTCTCCTTGACCTCCTTCTCGGCTCTCTCTCGCTTCGAATCGCTGCTGGTGTGCTTTCGATCGCTCCCTCGATCGCTGCGATGACCTCGCCGAGATGGGCTTCGACTGCGACTACGGCTGCGCCTGCGCTTCGAGGAGGACGATTTTCGATCTCTGTCTTTCGAGCTGCTACTGCTGGTGTGGCGATCTGTTTTCCTCTTCTTGCCATCATCGCGATCTCGCCTGCTGTAGTCATCTTTCGACGAAGACACCAATTTACTGCTACTTCGACTGACATCCTTGTCATCCTCGCGCTTCCTCTTCTTGTCGTCTTCAATTGCGGCCTCTGCCTTGCTCCCCTCCTGAATGGCTTTGCTAGCTGCCTCCGACAGCTTGATCGAAAAATGTGGCTTGGCTAGCGCGTCCTTGCCATTCTCAGCACCAGCATTCGAAACAAATTTGAACACTACTGGCTCGGCTTTGGCGCTCTTCGCCTGCGGAGGCTGGCCTTCCATCTGTTGGTGAATCACAAAAAAATATTCAATTTATCCAAGCCGCGTTGATTTACTCTCATTGCTTTGGGCGGAGTTAATCTTTTTCTCAGATTTCTCGTGCGCCTGAATATATCTCGAAAATTCAATGCCACGTCACCCCCGCTAGCACAACACCTTGGCGACCAATCCGGCGAGGAGCACAAAACGGAGTGAATCCTTGGAGACCACCCGAGCACACCCCGCCTGAGCCTGCCGAGCTGTGAACACCGAGAGTGCACGAACACAGCTCTGCCGAGCATGAAGTTGTCGCTCCTGCGCCGTAACTCGACTTCTTCACCGCCGGCTTCGCCGGGAACGAGCCCAAAGACGACCCCGCGGAGCTCCCACAACAACGCCGCCCTGGCCAAGTGGGAGGACAAACTCCAGCAGCAGTCTCCGACAACCACCTCGACAAGTCTGCCCTCGCCCCGCACCTTCATCTATCCTCCTCCGCCGCCTCTGCTCGATGGCGTGCCCGTGTCCGGTGTCGGCGAGCTCCGCCTGCCATCACCCTCCGCGTCGCCGCGCAGTGGCAGCGGCGACCCACCGGCCTGCTCGCCCCGGTGGCTGGCAGACAAGGCCGACCCCGAGACACAGCTCATCCGCACGCAGGCCCAAGTCCAGGCCATGGCCTATGTACGTGCTCCGGCGCCTCGCGGATACAACCTTTTCCGTCACCTGCTCACCACATCTTTTTTCCTATTTTTACTTCGCGTGTGCAACAACAGATAAAACAACAGCTGGAGTGACAGATAGTTTTTTTTTTTAAATATAATGCATGCATACACCCACAGAAAAAAATGACAACGCCTACACTAAGGCGTCGACGCTGTTGTGGTGGTGGTGGAGGGAGTCGAGGCACTGGACGACCTCGGCCATGGTGGGCCGCGCGTCGGGTTCGGCGGCCCAGCACCGCTGCATGAGGGCCACCAGCGCCGCGGGACAGCAGCCGTCGGTGCTGCCGCGATCGGCGGCCGCCAGGGCCACCGGCAGGGGCGAGGGCCGAGATCCGGCGAGCACGTCGGTGAGGACGCCCATGAAGTTGCGGCCGGCGTAGGGCCGCCTGCGCATGACCACCCGCCACATGATGACGCCGAACGAGTACACGTCGGCCCGCTCGTCGTCCGGTCGCCCGCGCAGGACCTCCGGCGCCGTCCAGCAGGGCGTAGCGCAGCTGGTCATGGTCGCGTTGTCCTCCTTGATCCGCGGCAGCCCAAAGTCGGTCACCTTCACGTTCCACTTTGTCTCCCTTCGCTGCTGCTGCTGCTGCCGTTGGCCGGCGCGGTGTTGTCGGCCATCGCCTGGCGGCTGTTGCTCGAGACCGGCCGCCGCCTGTTCGACGGGCGGCTGCGCATCCTCGACGCTGGCCGCCTCCTGCTCGACCAGCAGGTTGGAGGGATTGAGGCCGCGGTGAATGACCGGAGTAGGCCGGAGGGCGTGGAGGTAGGCCACGCCGCGGGCGGCGCCCCGCAGGATGTCGAGCTTGGCGGCCCACGTCAGCTTGATCGCCGCGTTGTCGAGCAGCTGGCGCAGGCTTCCGCCCGGCACGTACTCGGTCACTATACACAGATTGGGCTGCCTCACGCACGCCCCTGCACACACACACACACAACACACACACACACACGACACACACGACACACACGACACACACACACACACACACACACACACACACACACACACACACACACACACACACACACACAGTCAACACCTCTCACTCACTGTCACTCCGCGCGTGTATGCGTACCGATGAAGACGGCCAAGTTGGGGTGGCGTAGGGTGGAGAGGATGGCGGCCTCGGCCCTCAGTTCGAGCATGCGGCTCTCGTCGAGGCTCTGGTTCATGAATCGCTTCACTGCCACGTCCACGCCCCGCCACGTCGCCCGGTGCACCACCCCGCAGGACCCCATGCCCACCTGGCGTGCCCCCTCGTGTCAGTCCGATCAATCCAATGGGGGGGGGGGTTGACCAAATTCGCGCCACGCGTTTTTGATTGGTCGGCGGTTAACGCGTACCTGAGCGCCGATTCGCAGTTCGTCGTAGTCGATGATCCACCGACACAGGTTGGCCGAGCCCAGTCTCATATGTACCCGCTCCCCCAAGTCCATCATCTCCTCCATCTCGTCGTCATCCTCGTCTCGTTCAAAGTTGTGGTCGTCGTGGTCGTCGTCAAACCGATAGCCGTCCGCCTCTTCCTCCTCGTCTTCCCAGGTCGTCTCGTCGCTGTCGTGGTCCTCCAGCCCCCGCCGTCTGTTCTTCCAGTTGATGCGCGAGCGTGGCGAGGACGAGGTCGACGACGACGTTCCCACGCCCCCGATGCAGCGCGCCTCCAGGCCGCGACTCCGCACCTCGTACAGCCGCGCCTCCGCGCCACAGCCCGTCGGGCCGACAGAGAGCGCGAAGCGCCCGTCGAGCTTGGCGATCCGCCTGGGCTCGTTCGCGAGCGGCGTGGATTCGATCGCCGCGTAGGCCTGCTCAGACAACAGAATCTGTCGACACGCACACAGTTATTGGCGCTGCGTGTTTCCCGGCCACGGCTGGGGGGGGGGGTTGGCTCTGTATTTCGGGAGAAACGCCTACCTGGCCGTCGTGTGCCAGCTCGGTGATACGCGCGGCGGTGTTGACTACGATGCCCTCGTATCGCGCCTTGTGCATGGCATCGTGACGTTGCGTGGTGACTGCGCCCACGTGAACGCCCATACGCACGCGCAGTCCCTTGTACAGCGATCTGGGCACCAATGACACGATGGGAGGTGTGCGGGTAAGGCTCGAGCTGGCGGTGAGAGGCGTGACCGGGTGGACATGTTGACAGTACCGGTCGTCGATGTCGCCCCACTCCTCGGCAGAGGCCGGGTGCAGGAGCAGGGCCTCGGGCCACTCGACAGAGTGCACGAGCGCGTGCTGGGCGGCCATACACCACTCCACAGCGTACAGTGTCGACTGGAATGCGACGCAGAACGAGCCCTCCCCGCTGCTGTCGACCAGGGCCACCAAAGATTAGTTGTCGACACTGGCTTGGCTCGAGAGACAAGACGAGGCCTCTCGGGGAAGGGGAGTACCTGGCGGTCTCGTAGCCGTGGTACTGGCTGAGCAGGTTGCGAAGCGTGCGATTGAGCAGCGCGGTGGCGTCGCGCATGGCGACCGGATCGAAATCCCACAGCGCGTCGGCGCGCGCGATGTCCGAGAACACGATGGTGACGTTGTTGCCCGACGGCGCCGGGATGCCGACCGCCGGCGTGGCGCGGCCCCAGGTCTCCTGAAGCTCCACCGACCCATAGCCGTAGCCTGCGTTCACAGCAGATCACAGTGCGTCGTGTGCTTAGCGCATTCTGTGCTTGATGGGCCTTGACACGCGTCGTGTCGTGTCGTGTCGTGTCGTGTCGTGTCGTGTCGTGTCGTGTCGTGTCGTGTCGTGTCGTGTCGTGTCGTGTCGTGTCGTGTCGTGTCGTGTGTGGCGTCGTACTGGGAGTAGAGACGCCAGTGCGTCGGCTGGTGAGGCTGCTGGCGATGGTCCACAGGTCCTTGGAGAAGTAGCCGCCGTCGCTCTGCACCGGGACGGACTCGGGCGCCGGGCGTTTCCGGCGGGAGGAGTTCACGCTGATGGCCACGAATTCGTCGCCGCTGCTGCCGCTGGCGCGGGCGCCGCTCTGCTCGATGAGCGCGCTCAGCGTGGTCATGGCCTCCTGCACGACCCCAAGGGACACATGTGATGACGTGGCGGCGTGTCAGCACGCCAGGCTCGCAGCCCGCGGTGGTGGCCAATGCGATCCGTGGCGAGGGGGAGAGGCGCACGAAAAAGGAGGGGCGGGCGGTGGGCTCCTGGTGCCAGCATGACCGGATGAGGTCGACATACTTGCTCGGCTGGGCGCGCTCGGATAGCGCCGGTCGCGCCCCGTCCCTCACCACGGCCACGGCCACGGCTGCTGGGCTGTGGATGGTGAGGGAGACCATTTAGCAACCAACAGATAAGGCTCGTCGCGCCGTGGCAGCCCCCCCCCTCTCCTTGCGATGAAAGACGAACCAAAGGCCCGAGTAGGGCAGCTCGCGGGTGAGGAGCTCCCACAGGATGATCCCGAAAGCATAGACGTCGGCTAGCATGAGGTCGGCGTCCTCGGTGCAGCTGAGCACTTCGGGCGCCTGCCAGTGCACGCTCCCGTGCATCTGGCCGCAGGAGGAGTTCTTCATCTCCTCGCGGAACCGCGTCAGCCCAAAGTCGCCCACCTGCACGCACGCCAGCCGCGTCAGTCGGGCCAAGACCGACCTGTTAAGGTGGCGGCTGACCTTGATGTTGCCCTTGTTGTCGAGGAGCAGGTTGAGGGACTTGAGGTCGCGGTGCACGATGCCCGACGAGTGCAGGAAGTGCATGCCCTTGGCTGCCTGGTAGGCTATCCTGAAGCGCACTATGAAGGGTATGTCGAGCACCTTCTCGCTGTGCAGCAGCTTCGTAGCGCAAACCACACGCACACAACACACACACACACACACACACACACACACACACACACACACACACACACACACACACACACACACACACACACACACACCGTGGGTCCATAGGCAGGAATGCAGGGTGAGGGACAGACGAGTGAAGAATCACGAGCGGCGAGTGCCAACGTACGCCGAAGAGCGAGCCCAGGGTCATGTATTCCATGACGATGCACATGCTGGGAGGCTTGGTGCATGCGGCCATGAACAGCACCACGTTGGGATGTCGCAATGTCGTCATCACCCGCACCTGTTGACACCACGCCCACGCGCGCACAATAAGATCAGCCAGAGATGATGATGATGATGATGGGCGTCGTTGTTTGGTTGCAGCACCTCTTCGCGGAAGCTGCGTTCGAGTAGACGCGCCTGTGGGCTGCCGGCCTCGCCGCTGGCCGACACGAACTTGACGGCGACCTCGGTGCCCTTCCACACGGCCTTGTAGACCTCACCGAAGCCGCCGGCGCCGAGCAGCTCGCCCATCTCGAGCTCGGCCACCTCGACCTCCCATATCTCGTCCTGCACCTGCCGGTGTCGGCGAAGCATACAGGCCACGCTCACGCTGACGGCCAGCAGCACGATCAGCACCGCAGGCACGAGCGAGACGATGGAAGCAATGAACTGCGCGCTCGACGGGACATTGTTGTCACTTCCCGAAGTCCCGGTCGACGGCTGCCCGGTCTCGCAGTGGGTGCCCAGCCAGCCGCTGTCGCACAGGCACCTGCCCTGGGGCGCGGCAGTGTCCTGCAGACACATGCCGTGGTCGAAGCAGAGTGTGCCGTTCAGGATGCAGCCGTAGATTGGGCTCGTCGGCTGACCGTCGCAGGTCATCGCCTCCTGGAGCTCGTAGAACATCTTCTGCGCGGCCGGCAGGCGACTCAATATCGCCACGTACCTATTTGTATTGCGTTTGCGTTTGCGTTTGCGTTTGCGTTTGCGTTTGCGTTTGCGTTTGCGTTTGCGTTTGCGTTTGCGTTTGCGTTTGCGTTTGCGTTTGCGTTTGCGTAGGAGTGAGTGTCGACGTGGGAGAAGAGGTGGTGGCTCGTACTGGCTGGCGGTCAGGGCTTTGGGATCGGACTGCAGGAACCTCTGGACGCTGGCCATCCCCTTGGCCTTGGTGCAGTCGATCATGGTGTGCTGGTGGAAGAGTATGAACGTCGTGAGCGGTATCGGCCAGCTCTCCCGTCCCGGGCCTGTTTGACCGTCGGGAAGCGCGGACAGAGATCATTACTACATCATGCAACGCGAACGCCCGCGCGCGCGGTCGAGCGAGACCGGGTTTTTACCCCAAACAAGGCTGCCGCTGGCGAAGAAGTCGGCTCCCGCGGCCATGAGGCTGTTGTAGGATGGGGTCACTCGGTTGCCCGCCGCGTTGGTCAGGTCAGCAAAGCCCACGTGGTTGATGGGCTGCACGGCGTCGTAGGCGGTCAGCAGCAGCGCGTAGGGAGTGTCCATCAGCACCACGGTCGCCTTGTCTTGCGGCTGTAGCACTACCGCGCGCCACGGGTCGAATATGGGCAGGATACGCGTGCCGTTCTCATCGCCCTAGCGAGGAAAACACGTCAGCCCGCCACTTTAAATGGATTCCTATTACGATTCTTGGTAAAAGAGGGGGGAGGGAAAGAAATGAGGGTACCACGTCCGCAAACTCAGAGCTCACGAGCTTCAGGGCCTTGAAGACGACGCTCAAGGAATCGACGTCGTCATCGTTGATCACGACGATAGGCTCGGCCGGCAGGACATCCGCAAGGTCAGGGTTGAGCTCTTGGATGGTTGTGTGGTTCCACGTGTCGATGTTGCCCAGCAGGATATCGGCCAGCACCGTGAGGTTGAGTAATAGCGTGCCCTGACCAATCAGATCGGGCACCTGTGCAACAAATCCTTCAGCAACGCAGCCGGCGAGGTGTGGTGGTGTGGTGTGGTGTGGTGTGGTGTGGTGTGGTGTGGTGTGGTGTGGTGTGGTGTGGTGTGGTGTGGTGTGGTGTGGTGTGCTGCGCAATGAGAGTACGCACATTGTAGGCAACGCCGACCGGAGACATGGTGAATGGAATGCTAGGCACGTCGGACAGGGTCTGGGATTCACCGGGGGTGAGCGGACGAGAAACAATGCCAAAGTCGATGTTGTCTATGAACCCATCCGCCTCCGCCAGATCAGTACAGGCACTCACCACCACAACCACACTGCGGTGGCCCCAGACGAACATTCCAAAACACAGCACAACACAAAAAGCATGTAGGAGAAGGAGTACAGAGACTGAGATCGCTGATCGACGACTCGGCGTCGAAGCCACGGAAATAGTAGACCTCCTGGGGCCACGAAGAAAACGAGATCGTTTTCACGCCGGTGCCGATCAACAGAGCGCTGTTGAACGCCTTCTCACCGTTACAAACTATTTTCTGGAAATTGTTGATCATCTTCCTGTGTATGCATTGGAGGGAGTTAGCGCTAACAAATAAATAAATAAAAAAGTGATCAAAAAATTAATTAATGCGGTGAAGGGGAGAAGGGGACGCACGCTTTGAAGGTCAGGCTGAGAGGAGTGTAGCCGAGCTCGCGGGTTTTGGTCACGGCCATTGGGGTGAGCTGCGTCCATGCCGCAAAGTAAAGCAGCGAATTGAGGCCGAGGCAGCTCAACGCCGTCGCGTTGCTGCGTACGGCCAGGTAGTGCAGCATGCACATCGGCCAGGAGGCGCTCTGCGATCCGTTTGCCACCTGTACGCGCATGGTTTCCGAGAGCTTCCCGCCCACCTCGCTGATGGCCGAGTCCACTGCCTTTAGGGTGGGCGTCACTATCGCCCCTGGAGTCCACAGATTAGAGGTGTCACTTACAGCGATCAAACGCGGCCCATCACAACATGTACCAGCGTTGTTCACCATAAGGGCATAGTTGGCGCCTTGTGCTTGTGCCCAGGACAGCGTGGAGTAGCTAATGCTGTACGGCGTGGCGCGCACGACGCTCGGTAGGGCTCCGTTGTCTGTAATCTCAACGGTGCGGCTGGCGATGCCCGTGAGCCTCGGCCACCGGAACGTGTCGATCGTGCCATCGGCCCACCACGCCTTCTTGAACTCATCGCTGAACATGGAGAGCGCGTTGGTGAAGGTGTGGGTGATGCCACCCGGCAGGTCCGTGCCCAGCACCAGGCGAATGGGCTCCCCCGGCAGCGTGATATTGGGGTTAAGCGCGGCGATGGCTGAGTCGTTCCACCACGCTACGGTGCCCAGCCAGATGTTAGCCAGAGTCTTCCCATCGAGAACCTGATATTGGTTACGAATAAAACAAAATGAGAGAATTAATCAACAACATAAATACATAATATTATCATTATTGCCGATGCAATGAGAATAGAGCGGCGAACCAAGGGTGCGGCCAAGTCGAGGCTGTGGATTGCCACGACCGGCTGCGCTGCCAGCGGGAACTGAGCGATGGAGTTGTTGTCAAGAAGGCTTCTGCGGAGTGGCGCGTCTACGACGGCAAAGTCCTGCGTTACGCACGAAACCGTCAGGCCTGCTCCAGCCAAGGTAACCAAATCGGTCGGAGTGAGCGTGGAGGAGTGGTACAAGGTCGGGCCTGGCCAAGAGGAAGAGGAGCGAGTGGGAGGCTCCGCCGTAGGTACAGATAATGGCGTCATCTCGTCGCACCAACTAACGCAAAGAGGTTTGTTAGAGTGGTTACGATAGGCTCGGACCAGCACAAGGTACCTGATAGGCCTCGGTGAAGTAGTTCAAGAACTGTTTAGAGAAGACGCTCCCCCCGCCATAGATCTGTGTAGAGGCTGCAGACCAATATCAAAATAAATGCAAGTGAAAAACAAATAGCATTATTTGCATAATAATATTAATTTTCTAATTTAGGACTGGATTGCGTAGAGGGGAGGGGGGGGTGACACCGGTGCTTTTTACCTTCTTGTGGAACACACGGGTCGGGCAGGTACAGGATGAAGGTGAGCAGAAGAAGGCACCACCGAAGGGTCCCACTCATCTCATCGATGGGCGAAAAGGTGACCGCGTGAAGTGTAGCAGGTAGAAGATCTGTCGCGAATGGAAGGGAAGGGGTAGCGTTGAGCGAGATGCGCCGCTGCAGCTTAAGCGCGATGTGAGCCCCCCTTCGCAGCCTCTATGTTGCAAAGGTTTTCAGAGCAAGAGGAGATATTAGGTCAAAAAGAATCTCCCACTTACCAAATTAGGTCAATCCTTACCTTTTCCCTCCCACTCAGTGGCCCGCTGCTTTTTCCGGGTAGCGACCCAAATCAAAGTTGTTCTACTCGGGAAGGTAGCTGCAGAGCTGCCAATCACTGGAGCGGCTGCATCCTTCCGTACGGCACAGCGCGACCACGGCGCCCGCGTGCGGCAGGAGGGCCAGCGACATCGCTCTTGGCAGCTCCCTGCATTCCACGAGGTCTCGCAACCTGTACACCACCAACTTCGCTGGTTGCCGCTTTCCCTATCGAACGTTGACGCGTCAGACAAGCGAGGATCGTGGCGCGGTGCAGAGTGAGCGTACGCTATTCACGACGACAATCAACCGTTTGCTATGTGAACGCCCAGCCCAGTCAGTTCGAGTGCAACGTCAAAGAGCAATGCAGCGGGAGAGTCGCGGCACCTATCACAGCACAAGCCCGTCGCATTCGCGACGGGCCACACGGCGTACTGCCTGGGACTCTCAACCGGCTGCCATGCCGTCGGTCCAACGTCAGCTGTTGGCCTGAACCGCGCACAACCACGATTGGGGGTGAACAAACCTCGGCGGGCAGGTCCCAGCACACGATCGAGGCAGAACCGGTGAGCGCAAAGAGAAGGAAACGCGGAGCGCCTGCCTCGGTCGCCCGCACCAGTCGGATCTTGGCCCGTTTTCCGTTCTCGATTATGGTGAGACGCCGAGGCTCGGCCGGCGTCTCCAACTCCGTCTTCCACAACACTAACAGCCTCCCACGGGTCAGGATTGACGCCCACACCCACCATTGCACTCGCACACGCACACACGGGCGCGCATACCGCAGATTGAAGCGGGCGACACGATAATCAGGTGCCACTGCGTAAACTGAGCGGCGAGGGCGTCTCTCGGCACCCAAGCGACCTGCGCCACAGTACGCCCGGTGGCTAGCTCCAGCAGCTGCCACGCGTCGCCGCCGTAGAGAAGGAGCCCTGTTGCGGTACATTCGAATAATGGAGAAATACCGTTGTAGAGTTAACGACGCGACACCAACTGCACCTGTGCGCATGGATACAGCTACGGTGACAGAGCGCCGACAACAGGACCGGGGGGGGGGGCTACCGTTGGTGTGAGTCTCGGTTTTATCGGCAGCGAGGTGGGGCACGCGTCTCGAGCTGACTTGCAGTGTCGACCACAGCATCGTCTCTCCGTTCGCGGCAAACACTTCCAGCGTCGACGCGCTGTTTTGCAGAGCCCGGAGTTGGACGAGCGCAGGGTTTGGGAAGGGGAGGGGAGCGCGGTGGACACCTTTGCCGCCACACGGCGAGATGGGAGGAGGTAGCGCTGACCAAGTCAACCCCGGGTATCTCCTGTGCACGCGGCACCGTCAACACAACCACATCTGCGTGTGTCGCCATGGGAGAAGCGAGAACCTTGACGAGGCTGCCGTCGCTCCAGTTACGAATGTGTAGACACGAGAGCGCAGCGCCGGTCGGAGCGCTCTCGGGTGGGCCCGCATACTGCACGACGCAGTAGAGATAGGAATCGTTGTGGTCCACCTGCTTGCACTGGAACGCCTCGTGCTCGCTTTGGTACGCAATTGATTCGACGGGGAGACTGCACTTCGAGAACAGGACAGAGCAAAGGCAGTCAACGGCCAGTGCGCTGTGCGCAAGCTTCCGCAACGCGCGAGGATGAGCGAACGGCACCTGGGGTCGAGCAGGCGTGGGAACAGGAAAAGACGGCCCTGGCCGAGTACTGCCGCCCGCTTCGCCTGTTCCAGCAAGGGACGCGCTCAGCCAACAACAAAGAAAGTATGTGGAAACAACAGGCGCTGACAGGCCACTCTGGTGTGTGCACTTGCCTTGCCGTTGACGGCCATGACGTAGCACCGCTTGGAGGCCTCCAGCCTGTGCGTCCTCATCTGTACCGGACCTATCGAGAGAACAGCGTGTGAGGATCACCTGAGGCCGGAATCGCCCTCGGAGTGTGTCAGCGTCGGCGCACCGAGGCACGCTTGGATCATCTCCGCGTGAGCCTGTCGCCATGTCTGCGTTCGCTCCTTGTCCCACCAATCCAGGTCCTTTCTCGTGTACCACGACGCCACGTCGTCTTCGTCCTTTGCGTGCGACATGGGGAGCCTCGCCGCACAGAGCGACCTTTTGTCAGAAACACGAATAAAATTATTAATTATTTCTGGTCTCGTCGGAGCGGAGTACCTCCACAGGCTGGCATCGCTGGCGAGGCGGTGCAGGCGGTGGCAGGCGAGGCTGCAGTGCACCAGGTCGCGCGGGCACAGCCATTTGAGTACTTCCAATAACACCTCATCCGGCAGCATCGGAGCATTCAACTAAACTACAAAAAAAAAAAAAAAAAAAAAAAACAGAAGAAAGCCTTAGCATTTCTCTTTGGCGAAGGTGCTTGGGTTGCAACACAACACTTGACAACAGCACCAAGCCACCAGGCGATTGAAAGACTGTGGCAAGAATGATTGGTATCTCCTTTAGCCTGGTGTTGCTCATGGGTGAGCGATGCGACTTGAAGAGGCTCGATTCACCTGTCACGAAGACCACAAGACGATGGAAAGCGGTACGTTAGCCGTACAGCCTGAACTGTTGGCCCTGACAGCTTGCTCTGTTGGAGCAGAGGTGATACATTGGTGCAGGTGCGGCCATCCGCCTCCGCGCTACTGGAAGCAGCACAGACGAGCAGATGAGACCGTGAGGGTCGTCCTGGGCGGGGTCACCTACGCCCTCTCCAACCCGCCTGAGCTGGCGAACCTAACCAGGGGCGGCTTCGACCTGCTACAGCTGAGCATTGTCGTATCAGGCAACCACCAAGGTTCGTGAGAACGGCAAGCGTACGCCTTCTTCTCCTTTAACAACAAGAAGGGCGCTACGTGGCACGCATCAGGGGGCGACCAGCGTGGAGGGAGCTCTACCGCGACTTGGTGCGTGCGTTCGGTCGCCACCAGCTGCCGAACAGCTTCGCCCAAGCCAAAGAGCTGCAAAGGTCGTTCGTACGCCAAACCGCCAAGTGGACCAACTATCAGTTGGTACTGGCCTCCTCGCTGCCCGCACGGGCGAAAGCTGAGTCGTTGCTGTTCCTGTTTCAATGCCAGAAGAATCGCAAATGGGAAGACTTCGTGGTCCCAGAGGGAGAAGCGCCGGAGGAGGAGGAAGAGGAGGAAGAAGGAGAGGAAGCAGAAGCCAATGAATACGGAGATGAACAAACAGAGGCGTACGCAAGTGAAGTCGATGGCGCGAGCGAGGAATACCTGGGCTACGATCCGTCCCTTCCCAATCCGGTCGCCCCTACACATATATATGCCGCCCAGCTGCCCATGTGTGCTTACTCAACGAGACAAACAAAACAGGGGGAGCCGGCCGAGAGCGGCCCGAGCCACAGCGAGCAGGCGCGAGGGGCGACAAGGGAGAGAGAGCAGGATGCGTCGGACTGGGTGGAAGCAGAAGACCACATGTCCCTGGCCGACGACCACGAACGCAGGCTGCGGAAGCTCGAAATCAAGAGGCGGCGTCTCGTGAGCCAGTACTACGCGGACATGGAGCGCAAGAAGAGAGAGGTCAGCCGAAAGCGGGCTCTAGTGGCGCAAGAGCGCCAGCGCCAGCGCCAGCGGGCCAGAAAGCGCGCGAAGCAGACGCCCACTGGGCGCCATCGCCCGGTGGTGAAGCAAGAAGAGAGCGAGAGCGACTGAGGCTTGGGAAAACCGCCATATGAAAAGCCTGTGAATCTTCACACGTGCGTGTGATGTGCAGCGCCGTCATCGATGTCAGCGAAGGTGTCGGCTGGCTCAACGTCGGCGCCGTTGTCGCCCTCGTGGCGATGACGGCAGCTCGTCTTCTCGGTCGATGTCTGGCCCTCCTTTCGGCGCCGCGGCTTTCGCGGTCGTTTGGCCTTGGGTGGGAGCAGCCGGTCGAAGCGTGCGTGGATGTCCTTGGCAATCCGCTTGTACTCCTCCTTGACCGCTTCGTTGTCCTCTGCAGAGTCCTGGTCTTCTGCTTGACTGTCGTCGTTGTCGCTCTGGCCCTCCGCGCTCTGCATAAGTCGGAAGTAGTAGTCGTTCCCGTCCGTGTAGTCATCGATCCGCCCTCGCTCAGCGATCTGGATGCCGTACAGCAGATACCTTGCTTGGCGTGCGCGTGTGCGTGCGTCGTCTCGATGAGCTCACTACGCGTGCAAGCGTGGGATTCAATGCTGTAATGCTGCCCTACCTGATGGAGTGGATGAGGTTCTTCTTTGCCTTTCTCGTACGTCCCTCGCGGAAGCATATGGTGGCGTAGCCAAACGCCTTGCTGGAGATGGTGCTCACTGGATTCCTTAAGGAGGCTGGCCAACGCACCACGCGTCACTCAACCAGCGTGCACGAGGCGAGCACAACTGCACACGATACCCAAGTCTAATTGGAAGTGGGAAGCAAAGTCGACAGTCTCTCGCCACACATGCCGGGGCGGCAGCCAAAGGCACGTGAGCGCGCGCATGTCGTGGTTGCTGGAGGAGGCATCAGTCACGCGCGCTCAACATAGCGGTCATCTGCACGGGAGTGTTGGGCCAACCGTATGAGCTCGATGAAGTGGGCCTTGTGGTGGACGTTGGCGTCGATGTTCTCCACCGCCACCGTGCGCCCCTGAGCAGTGCACGTCGTTGGACGGACAGGCGCGTCTAACCGCAGAGTCGTGGAAGTGGACCTACCTGGCACATGTCGGGCGCCGTCGGGTCGAAGGCGTCGTCCACCACGATGGTGAAGTCCCAGTCGGACCCCGCCCACGCCGTCCCGCATACCCTGGCCCCGTTAACAGTTAGTGGTGGGGGGGAAAGGAATAACTGCACTACAGCACACCTGGAGCCGTATTGGTAGACCGCCAGCACGAGCCCGTCAGGCAGCCCCAGCTTGAGCAGTAGGCCCGGCACGAGGGCCTCGTGCTCACTTGCAGGCAACTCCATCACGGGTGGCGAGACATGAACCAGATAGGATAATAAGGCGCAAAAGATAACGAGAAAGTTCAAGGAATGAGAGGCATGTTACACCAAAATTCCCAAGAAATGGTAGTTAGGTAGGCGCGGGATCTTGGCTGCGCTAGGTAGAGTCCAATGAAGATGCAGAGGTACCATGTTGTCTCGATGGCGTGGCTTGAGCTTCGACCGGATCTATAATTATTATGGCGGCTCCAATCAGTACACCGCCGACAAAGCGAGAGCGCAAAAGCAAAAACACCGAACACCACACTTCACCACCCCTAGAGACACAACCAGGGAGACCACGGACGTTGAGAGGAAGACCGCCACCAAAACGACTTGACAGACAAAGGGAACGAGCCCAGCAGCTTCCACGCGCGACGCGACTACACTACACTACGCCACACGAAAACGACGTGAGAGAAAGAAGCAAAGGCAAGAAGAAGAAGAAGAGGAAAACACACTAGGGAGTAGAGGGTAGGGAGGAGGTGAAGAAGGATGTCGGCCGACACGGAGCTCCGAACGTACGCCAACCCTTTGCATAAGCCCGATGAGGAACCGACGACTCCGGCCCCGACCTCGACCACGACCAAGCGCTCGCCCAACAACAAGAAAGGCCTGGGCTTCGCAAAGAAGTTGCCGCTCCTACGACGCAGCAAGAGTAGCAAGGACGTAAGGGCCACAACGATTGACAGCTCAGCTTCATCTTCTCCCTCCTCCTCGCCCGACCGCATCACGCCCCGACCACTCCTGCAGCTCCAGCGCCAGGAGCTCGAACGACACAACCACTGCGCATCAGCCCAGCATCAGGGCCTGGTCAAGTGGACTCAAAAGCTGAGCGCCGAGGAGAAGCAGCAGCAGAGGCTGCGATACAAGAACAAGGACAAGCTCACCGATCCCGACCCTTCGGCGGCGTCCAAGTGGGTGGTGGGCAAGGCCAAGCGGAGTAACTCGGACGACGAACACGGGTCGGTCGCCATGGGCGGCAGGTGGAATGTGAGCGATGACGACATTGCCGACCGTAGGGGCGACGTGGTGGATGCCCTGGCGCTGTCCCCCCGATCGGGCGACGGCTACGGCGGGCGACAGCTCAACCAGCGGTGCGCGCGGGCCCAGCTCGAAGCCCTGCCCTACGCTCTCAGCGCCTTCGAAAGCCCCGAGAGATGAGCGTGCATGCCTCGGCCATTTTTAAGTAACACCGAGCGCTTGTGAGTGTGCTGCGCAACACAAAAGACAACAAAACCCTCAAAAGAAAATGTTTGAGCACACGAGCACAAGAGCACGACTTACGGCGAATCAGCAAGCTAGAAGGGTATTATAATAGACGGAGGAGCAGTCTTGGTCTTCGTGGCGAGGCCAGAGGCGGAACTCGCCAAAAGTGTGACGGAGCAATCGGAAGGCTTACGCTCATTAATCGGAACGCAGTTCGGCTCTGATTGGGCCTTCCCAGTTTCCGCTATTGGTTGTTATGGCGAGAGCACCCAACCCGAGCAGGCACAACATCCCGCCGCTAGCCCATTGGCCTTCTCCCTTTTTTGTCCTTCTCCTTGTTTGCGCAACTCAACAACAACCTACACAAATCAGCGAAAACCTCCTTTGCTCGCTCGCACGCCGGGGTGTACTCCTGCGCCTGGTTGTGGGCCGGCCCCACAAGCCCACGCTGACACGACATGGAACAGGCGGTCGCTGAACGACCGGCGATCCCCAAGTCGCCCGCCGACTCGAGCAGTCGGCGATCCATCATCCAAGGCCTGAAGAAGCTGCGCCCGAGACTCGTGAAGAGCAAGAGCGCGCGCGAAGTGCAAACGAGACATGCCGACCTCATCTCGGCGCGGCCACAGAGCAAAGAGTCGCCTGTGCCTGCCGGGTCGGCAATATCTGGACCGAGAGTCGCCAAGACGGTCTCGGCGCCTGTGCCCGCTTGCGGGCTGGCCAAATGGAGCGAGTTGCTGCTGGAGGAGAACAAGCGATTAAAGCCTGTGGACGACATGCAAGTCAGCAACAGGTACACAGAGGCCGAGGTCGAACGGGCGGAGGAGGAAGGCGAAGGGCGAGGCTGCGCGAGTCCCGGCACGGGCTGCGGCCTGCCATCGCCTCGACCCGGCCACGCACAAGAATCCCGCAGCTGCGCGCAGCTGAAGGCCTTGTCCGACCTGCGTTCTGCCCACCCTCACGTGTTTACGGAGTGAGCCTATTTGTGGCATTAAGTTGTCGGGGTGGACGGGCACAAGACAATGGCCAAAGTATAACGTCGACACCACACTAATACAAACAGCACTTTTTCTCTTCCGTCTTCTGTGTTGTTGGGATTTCGGGCCCGTTCTCTGCATTTCGGGCAACTGCACCACGCCCATTTCTCAGCTCCTCGATAAAGCGTACCTTGGATCATTCGCGGCCCAAGTTGTGCTGCTTGGGTGGGTTCATCTTCATAAATCGCTGGTGAATACGATCGAATGAACGAGCGAACAACGCCCCGACGATCATGAAGAAGAAATTGAAGAGCAAGATCGCCACCATTCCGGTCTATTCCAAGGTGAAGCAGGCCAGAGACAAGCGCAAGCACAAGGAGGGCAGCCGATCGGTCTACCCGCCCATTTATCTCAATGAACACGAGCGCAACAAGGCCAAATTGAACCACTTTCCCGAGAATCGATTCACCACCTCCAAGTATACCCTCCTTTCGTTCGTGCCTCTCGTCTTGTGGGAGCAGTTCTCGAAGGCGACGACCATCTACTTCACCCTCATCTTCATTATCTCGGTCATCCCTCAAATCTCCCCCATCACACCATGGACCTCGCTCATGGGTCTCCTCTTCATTCTGGTCGTTGCCGCCGTGCGCGAGGGCTACGAAGATGTGGTACGTACCACTTCTATTTTTATTTTTATTATTTTTGGGAATTAATATGTTTATTATAAAAAAATGGTATTGGACGCTGGCAAGACGAAATAACAATTTCCGTGATTGTGTGGCGCCAGCTGCGGCACAAGGCCGACAGCCGCGTCAACAGGCGCCGCTACCTGCTGGTCGATTTCGAAGGCGAACGCGTCGTCACCAGGAGGTAAAACGATTCGCGTCTGTCGGTGGTGACTTACTTGCCTGACACGTCGACTGACTTTCGATCATTGGGCAGTCGCTGGCTGCACGTGGGCAACCTCGTGTACTTGCGGTGCGATGAGCAGATCCCGGCCGACCTCGTCCTGCTGGCCACCTCCAACGAGGATGGCATCTGCTACATCGAGACGTCCCAGCTCGACGGGTACGCACACGCGCTTGCTTGCATTTCTTGCTGAATGACCGTGATGATTAACCTTGAAAAATAATTTTATATATTAATATTTTTTGTTTTATTCATTTAATTTTCGTGATTAGCGAGACCAACCTCAAGCCGAGAAAGGCGCCTGTCCAGACCGGCCACCTCAGCCTCAAGACCTTGTCCGAGCTCAAGGGCACTCTGCAGTGCGAGGTAAGCGCGCGCGCTGTTCTCGATCGTGTTGCGAGGGCCCCTTCATTTTGACTGCGAGTTTGTGCGCCAGGTGCCGCATCATGTGATGTATTCGTTCAAGGGAACCCTCCACCTCGAATCCGAGACGCAGGCCATCCCGCTCGACAACCAGCAACTGCTCTTACAGGTATATGCCAGCTCGCTAATTTATTATTTATTAGTCATTTATTTACATTTAAAACGTAATGAAATGTAAACACAGAGCGCGTTTTTGCGTAACACCGACTGGGCGGTGGGCGTCATCGCCTACGCCGGACCCGAGACCAAGCTGAGCCTCAACCAGAAGAAACCCCCGTTCAAGACCTCTCGCCTCGACAAGCGTCTGAACAAGTAAGCGCGCTAGGCCTTGCGCTTGTGTGTGTGTGTGTGTGTGTGTGTGTGTGTGTGTGTGTGTGTGTGTGTGTGTGTGTGTGTGTGTGTGCAACGATCTCACCTTGATCCATGTGTGGTGTGCAGGTACGTGCTGATCCTGTTCGTGATCAACATGCTCATCAACTTGGGCATGGGCGTCGGCGGTGGCCTTTTCGATTACTACTACGCCGAGGACAGTCCCTACCTCACCGTAAGTCTGCGCCAGAGTCGACCAACCGCGCACATGGCGCGCGACACCATGATGTTGACCTATTCACCGAAATGGCTCGCGTCGTGCAGGCCGATCCCGATGGGCCGTGGGTTGCGGGCGTGAAGCTCTTCTTTGCCTACTTTGCGCTGCTGTCCTACCTCATCCCTCTATCTCTCGTCGTGTCTCTCGAGCTCGTCAAGGTGCTCGCCCGACCATTCTAATTTTTTTTCCCTCCTCAATTTAAATTTAATTTCTGAATTACAATCCAAATTATTTTATTTAAATTATTTTTCTCGTTTGCTGCCTGGCCAGGTCATCCAAGCGCGGTTCATGGAGTGGGACTACGAGATGAGCACCGAGCGGGGCCACATGACCGTGAAGACCTCCAACCTCAACGACGAGCTCGCTCTGGTAAGCGAGACGACGCGCTCTCGCGGCGTGCGCGCGCGTGCGATCGTTCGATGCTCATCGCGTGTGAGCGCATGCAGGTCCAGTACGTGTTCAGCGACAAGACTGGCACCCTCACCGAGAACCAGATGGACTTCAGGAAGTGCTCCATCAACGGCCGCGCCTACGACAACGCCGGCGAGGGCGCGCTCCGGGGCATCATGGTATGGTGGCGCGCGCGTGCGTGCGTGTGCGCTGGGTTTAACGTGATGCGCGCGTCCGTCAGGATGTCGCGGGCAAGCAAGAGGCCAAAGAGATCTACGACTTCCTGATCGCGGTCGCCGTGTGCCACTCGGCCGTGACCGACATTCACCGCAAGACCAAGGGTTCGCTCCTCGTGTGTGTGTGTGTGTGTGTGTGTGTGTGTGTGTGTGTGTGTGTGTGTGTGTGTGTGTTGTTGTTGTTGTTGTTGTGTGGTGTTGACCGGTTGTGTGCTGCGTGATGGCAGAGCTCATCTACAAGGCGTCCTCGCCCGACGAGGAGGCCCTGTGTCGCGCGGCCAAGGACAACGGGATCGTGTTCATCTCGCGCTCCACCCAATCGATCACCGTTCAGGTCAACGGCGCCGACATCGTCTACGACGTCCTGTGCAGCATGGAGTTCACCTCCGACCGTCGGCGCATGTCGGTCGTGGTCCGCACGCCCGAGGGCGAGCTCAAGCTGCTGACCAAGGGCGCCGACACCATGATGTACTCCCGCCTCCGTGACGGCGACGACGAGCTCAAGGAGAAGACCCTGCAGGACCTCGATGTCTTCTCCAAGGAGGTGCATGCTCTCCTCTCTCTCTCTCTCTCTCACGACACACACACACACACACACACACACACACACACACACACACACACACACACACACAACTGCACGCACACACTGATTGCTTGGTGTACAGGGATTGCGTACGCTGGTCTACGGCGAGCGGAGGCTGACCGAGGAGGAATGCCGAGCATTCCTCGAGCAGTACAACGAGGCCGCCACCCTCATGGATGGCCGCGAGGAGGCCGTACGTTTGGCCCATGCCCATGCTCTCGCCGAGACGGGGAGGAGGTCGCCTGACGTTTTCGTTCTTTTCTTCTCTCTTTCTTTCCCTCCGGTGGCTCTGCCCCTGCAGATCGATAGCGTGTGCGATGAGTTTGAGCGAAACCTGAGCATCATCGGCGCGACGGCCATCGAAGACAAGTTGCAGGACGGCGTGCCCGAGACCATCGCCTACCTGCTGGAGGTCTCTCCTCACCTGTCCCACACAAACACACGGAGCACTTTTATTTTTTATATTTTAATTTTAATTTTATTTTTTGGCTCACCGTCTTGACGCACTTGTGCGAGCAGGCGGGCATGCGCGTGTGGGTGATCACCGGCGACAAGCAGGCGACGGCCATCAACATCGGCTACTCCTCCCGTCTGCTGAACGGCGACATGGAGGTGCGTGCCGCGCGCGCGCTATGCCTCATATCTCAGCACGCACACGCGCGCGGGTGAGAGAGAGCCTGACCTCGCTGTGTCCCGCGTGTCGACAGTTGATCATCATCAACGCCGAATCGACCGAGGAATGCCTGCAGCTGCTGACCCAGCACCAGCCCACCCCCGATGACGACGGCACCGTCTCGCGCAGCGCCTCGTCGACGGCACTCGTACGCACGACCCTCGTCACGCTGTGCAGTCTGTGTGCGCGTGCGCGCGCGTGGTGTGTCCATATTAGTATAAATATTGTCCATTTTATTTTATCTATATTTTCTATAACGTGATGTTGAGGTTCGTCAGGCGTGCTTACTTGTTTGTTTGTCTGTTTGCGTGTCGTTTGCACCGTTTGCGCGCACTCTTCTTTCTCCATCACCAAGGAGAACGTTGACCGTCTCTCACTTCACTCGCAGAAGCGGAAGCGCGCCCTCGTCATCGACGGTGGCAGCATCAAGTTCGCCCTCAAGGACCACCGCACCCTCTTCTACAACCTCGCCCGCAGCTGCCACTCTGGTGCCCACCCTAATAATATTTATTTGTTTATTTATTTATTGTTAGACAATTAATTTGTTCACAGAATTAATTGCAACTTGGTCAATTAAATATCTATTATTTTAATTTTCGAAAATAATTAACGCGCTAATTTTCTTTTGCATTTTTTTCGCGCAGTGATCTGCAATCGTGTGACGCCCCTGCAGAAGGCCAAGGTGGTGCGCCTGATCAAGGAGACGTCGAAGGAGGTGTGCCTGTCGATCGGCGACGGCGCCAACGACGTGGGCATGATCCAGGAGGCCAACGTCGGCGTCGGCATCTACGGCAAGGAGGGCAACCAGGCCGCCCGCGCCTCCGACTTTGCCCTGCATCAGTTCCGCCATCTCAAGCGACTCCTCTGCGTCCACGGACGCTACTCCATGATCAGGCACGCAATGATCACACACACGAACATTTTTTTATAATTGAGTTTTTAAATTTAATTCATAATTATTTTAATTCACCAGGAACGCGTTGATCATTCACTACTCGTTCTACAAGAACGCGGCCGTGTTCCTGGCCCAAGTGTGGTTCGGCATCTTCTCCGGCTTCTCTAGTCAGGTGCCCCCTCCCCCCCTCCTCCAATGTGTTGTTGCGACGCTTGTCTAATACGTGTGTGTGTGTGTGTGTGTGTGTGTGTGTGTGTGTGTGTGTGTGTGTGTGTGTGCGTGCGTGCGCGCGCGCGCTGTGTGTGTGCTGTGTGTGTGTGTGTGTGTGTGTGTGTGTGTGTGTGTGTGTGTGTGTGTGTGTGTGTGTGGGCAGACGCTATACGACGATTGGGTGATGACGTTCTTCAACATCCTCTTCACGGCGTGGCCGCCCATCGCCGTGGCCGTGTTCGAGACGGACATCTCCCACCGCGTCATCGAAGCCGTACACCCCCCTCCCCCTCTCCCTCTCCTCTCTCCTTTCTTCAACGAATTGTTGCTCACAACACACAACACACAAAAAATACACACAACAACAGAACCCGCACGTGTACCAGCGGGTGCAGAGCAACAGCGTCTTCACCATGTGGAGCCTCTGTGGCTGGTTCGCCGCTTCCATCTACCACTCGCTCGGTAACCCCCTCCAAACTCGTGTATTGTGTGTGTGTGTGTGTGTGTGTGTGTGTGTGTGTGTGTGTGTGTGTGTGTGTGTGTGCGTGCGTGCGCGCTCACATGCGTTGGGTGTGTGTGGCAGTGATCTTCTTCGGGGCCTACTTCCTGTGGGACGACGGGCTGCAGGACCCGGCAGGGCTGGACACGGGCTTCTATTCGATGGGCCACGCCATCCTCTTCGTCGGCATCATCGTCATCTTCCTCAAGCTCTTCCTCCACGTCAAGTGCGCCCCTCTCCCATCTCCTCCTCTTTCTCCTCCTCCGCCGCCGCCTCATTCACTCCCTCTCTCCCCGGCATGATGAGAGCGTTTTCTGATCGCGCGTTTTGTTGTGATGGGGCAGCAACTGGAATTGGTTGGTCCACTTCACCGTGTGGGGCAGCCTCTTCCTGTACATTATCCTCGTGCTGGGCGAGGGCTCGGTCATCTACTTCTTCCCCAACCAATTCTTCGTATTCTGTACGCTTTTTTCCCCATAATTTTTTTATTTTATTTTATTTTATTGCTATTGAATTTTTCCCCGATTTTTATCCTTTTCGTTTGCGATTCGCTGTGGCCGACCAACTGACGTGTGCGCGTGGTGTCCCGCGCAGTCCACATGTGCGGCATGCCGATCATTTATTTGTGGGTGCTGTTGGGAACCGTGGCCTGTCTCCTCCCCGACTTCCTCTATGCCTAGTACGCACGCACGCGCACACGTCCACATCACGCACCCGAGCTTGTGCTGATGCCGCTTTGCGTGCGACACCACAGTGTGCAGCGCAACTTCTTCCCGGAGCCTTGGCAAATTTTGCAAGAAGAGGACCGCCTTCTCCATAAGCGTCACCTCAAGTCAGCCAAGACCTACGGCTCACTCGGCAGCGGTACACAGCGCTCCTCTTCTATTATCATTTTAATTTTCGAATTATTATTAAAAAAATTGAATTATTATTTTGTACCAATTAATTGATAAAATGATTATAGACCACCCGGAGTCGTCGCCGGCGCCGATCCAGGACGCGTGGGCCAGTACGGGCTCGGTAAAGTCGGGCGCCAAGGGCGGGTCCAGCAGCTACCGCCGCCTCGAGGAGCCCCTCCTCGCCAGCTCCAGCAGCGCCTTCAACGACTCCGACTCAGACAACTGAGCAGCTTACCCACTCCACCAGCCCACCACCGCAGTCTCACCCTTGCCGCCGGACAACTTTGCTGGTCTATTTTTTTTTAACTGGACAAGGAAATGTTTTTTGTTTATTTATTTTTAAAATCTTTTTCGCCAGTTCGTGTGTTGGTGGCGCTTGTTGTTCGTGGCGGTCGGTCGCGCGCGAGTTAGTAGACGGCCCCGATGGACGGTGGCGGGGCGTCCGTCACCTGAGCGGCAGGCTCACTTGGGGCTTGGTGGACGACCAACACGGGCACAGTGGCTTCGTTTACGCATCGCTGTGAGACGCTGCCCAGCAAAATCCTGGACCACCATCAGGATGTTTATGAGAGATCCACACAGTGGCATGCGTGAGGTGGCATACCCTTGTAAGGTGCCCAGGCCACGCGATCCGACGACGATCATGTCGCCTTGGCAAGTGTCGACATAGTCCAGGATTGTCTGTGCTGTGTCGTACGAGGGCGTTGCGATGGTTTCGTGCGCGATCTGCTCGGCATGGCCATTGATAGTGAAGAGTGGTCGCGCAAAGCAACCACAAAGCAGTAGACGTACATGCCGCTCGGCGAGCGTGTCACTGAGAGCTTTCATGACCAGCATAGCGTCGTGTAAGCGAGCGCCCGTGATGCGCTGGACAGTCTCCTCCGTGAGAAGCAGCTCCGGCAACTGCTCGGATATCATGAGCACTACCTGACCACATGATTCGTGGGTGAACATTCACGTGTGGAATGCCAAGAATGGAAATAGGCGTGGGGTCTGTGGTTGATCATTCAGCTCACCACAGAGTCTCTGTCTGGTTGAAGGAGTTGGAGAGTGCGGTCAAGGGCGCGCTTGGCCGTGGGCGAGGAGTCATAGGCCACCAAGAACTTCATAATTGGCTTCTTTTTTCTTTTCGGTTCTTGCTTTCCTGTTGTTCGTACGTTGTATCATCATGAATATCTTGTTGCCAATAGGCAGTGGGTTAGGGTTGGGTTCAAGACTGTGGAACTGTGCAGTGGTCAGGTCAGGGAACTTGGCGAAAGGACGTCCACATTTCGACGACGTGAGGAAAGCCTGATTGGCCCAGGACTTAAATAAAGATCAAAGCGCTGAAATTCACCACGAAACTCGCCGAAGCTAGGCTCTGTCTCTTGCCAAAACAACTTCAAGGTGGCGTGCGCGACCTCTTCACCATCACTCTTCACTTTAAACTCACTACACGACAGCACCGACCTCCATGAAACCACTCCTGTTCCTCCTCCTCGCCTTGCTCGCCTTCGCCGTCGCCTGCGCCCTGGGCCAGGCCTCCGCATCACCCGATCTGGCCACCAAGGAAGACATCGAAAAGCTCCTCAACGTGCGGTTCCCCTCTCTTTCCCGCGCGTGTAGTAGCGTATGTTCACAGTCCTCTCCCCTGCAGATGACCATTCCCGACTCGGAGTGGAACAAACAGGTTGGACTCGACCCGTCGCCCGCAGTCCAGTTGGGTTCCGTACCGGTTGATTACGAAAACACGTCGCCCGCCTCCAGCCTTCGCCCCTTCGTCTTCGTCCTCTTAGGCTCCTCGTCTTCGTTCTTTTTTTAAACTCCTATTCTACTCTACAGCCCAGTGTGGATAGCTGCACTATCATCTTACTGTCTTGTTCAAAGCTTGTTTTCTACTCTTAACTTATGAATTTGCTCATAAAATGTTCATATTTTTAAATTAACGCCTATTTTGTGCAATGGTTGCGCAAAACTCGTGTGTACATGGGCAAGTCGCCAAGCTTGCTTTTCATAGGCCTGTTGCATTGTATTTGGTGGTTGGTTTGGGCCAAGCCTCTTCTGGTTCATCAGTGGTTGTCCTTGCCAAAGAAGGAGGACCAGAAGTGGGTGATCTTCTTCTGTGGGTCGTCCGTCCCGCGCGGGCTGATGTCGTCCCTGCTGCCTCCCTCCGCAACGGACGAGCCCGTCCGCTCTAGCATCCGCGGTCGCTGTCCCTCCTCCCCCTCCCCTTCGCGATCGTCGTCGCCTTCGTTCTTGTCTTCGTCGTCATCGTTCTTGTCGTCGCCTTCGACCAGCGAGCGCAGGACGCCCACCCCCTTTGTCTGCTTGATCACCTCCTTCGCCATGCTCATCCGCTTCAAGATGTCCTGCAGAGTTTCGATTGCCTGCGAGTGAGCCGCCGCCCACGTGTCGTGTGCTTGTGTATGCGCGCGCGGGGGGAGCGTGTGCGCACCTCCTCGACGAGCTCGTGGACCTTCTGCTTGATCTCGAACGGGAACGGGATGTTGCTGGCGTCGTTGAGCTCGAGGTAGTGCAGCTCCTTGGACGACAGCGCAAACACGTGGGCCGTCTCCAGCAGCAGCGACTCGTCGGCCGCCGCGCCCTTGCCCTTGCTGCTGCTGTTGTCCATCTTCTGGATGTCCGCCATCGACAGCCTCTCCTCCATATCTGCGCCCACCGACATTGCAGCGAGTCAGACACGACACGACACGACACGCACGGCACGGGGGGGGGCGTGTTTACCGGTGGGGGTGTACATGGCGAGGACCTGCTTGACCTGGAGGGAGTTGAGGCGGGGGATGACCTCCTGCCGCAGCTCCTCCGACTCGACGATGAGCTTCTTGGGCATCATCAGCAGCGTGATGATCTCGTGCAGCGGCTCCAGCTGCACCTTGGCGTTCTGCGCACGCACGCACGCACGCACAACACACACACACACACACACACACACACACACACAGTGAGCACTGGGCCAAGGAAAGCGATGCAGCCATTGGAAGGGAGGGGGGTTACCTCGAGCCAGAGGCCGCCCTCCTCGATGATCCAGCTCTCGAGGTTGGCCAGGTGCATTTTTATGTCGACAGCCTTGTCGACGGTGCACAGCTGGCGGACGAGCAGGATCTCGTTGAAGAGGGTGGCGTTGATGAAGTGGAACACCTGCGCGAAGAACTTCTGGACGAGCGACAGGAACACGAAGTTCTGGACCAGGCCCAGCAGGTACTTGGACAGCACCTCCTTCACCGGCTGGATCGTGTTCATCGCCCTGCGCACAACACCCACGCACACACACGCACGCACGCACACATCAGACACACACACACACACACACACACACACACACACACACACACAACAAAGCGCAGGCAAAGAGGGATACCGTTGGGGAGAGCCGGCGAGGTTGCGGGGCGAGGCGAGGCTCTTGCCGAGGACGCACTCGTGGAGCGTGTCGTTGAGGTCGGCGTAGGCCCGCTTGAGGAGGAGCGCGTAGACCTTGGTGACGAGCTCGCCCAGCTGCCGCTTGAAGGCGGCGGGCGTGGCGGTGGCGCGCCGGATGCGTTCGGGGGACACAGCGAACTCGTGCGCCTCGTCAAAGTCGTCGAAGCTGGTCACCGCGTACAGCTCCTCTTCGTCTTCGCTCTCCTCCCCCTCCTCTTCACTTTCGCTTTCGCTCTTTTCGTCGTCGCTGTCGTCGTCCAGCTCGGCGCCCCGCCGGCGCTTCTCGGCCTTGGACGCCTTCTTCAGCTCGGCCAGCCTCTCGCTCACGAGGTGGAACAGCGTGCACACATTGGACAGCCAATATCTGTAGACACACATGTGCATAGCGTGATCCACACATTCCACACGTGAGTGAGTGAGTGAATGCTTGGAATGTGCGCAGAGTCACAATGAACGGCGCGCACATGACGATCTCGATCTCGCCTGCTATGTTCTTCTGCACGGCGCGGTACAGCTCCTCGACGACCAACGCCAGAACGTCATTCCGGCCGTCGGCCTTGCTCTTGTGCACCTGCGACAAAACCAACGACACGCGATTGGTCAGACCGTTAAGAGTCAACACTGCCAAAGTGCGCCAATCGCGGCGGCTTACCTTGTCCTCGGGCCGGGCGAAGATCTGCCAATGGGTGAAGAGCGAGTAGATGATCAGGGCCGGCGCGGGGACGCCCGACACGAAGCCCGGCTCGAGATCGGACAAGAGGAACTTCACCATCTGCTGCGACGTCGGATCCCTGCGCAAACGAAAGTCTTAGTGGACGTCAAAGAGGAGAGGGGGGGGGAAAGAACGAAAAACGAAGCCAAGGGAAAAGAACGAAGGCGAAGAGAAAAAGGAAGGGGCTTACCGTGGGTCGGGGAGGAGGGTCATGATGGCCTCGTTTTC